>PVKS010000739.1:0-157664 GCA_004027875.1 Aplodontia rufa | reverse complement strand
ATGGAAAAGTCATTCCGACTTCCCGAGGAAGGATGGTCTGCCGAAAGGCAATGTTATATGCAGGGAGGCAAAGCAGGGGAACAGAGAGAGTGAAAGGTGGTGGAAGCTTAACTAAAGAGGCAGTGAAAATAGAAATATGAAGAAAAAATCTAAGAGATGTAAAGTAGACAAAATCAGTGGACTGAAAGTGGCAGAGGAAATGGAATCCAGAGTCCAGGAGAAGGGATTGACCTTAAGCAAAAGCAGGAACAAATATTTTTTATGAGTCTGGAGTGGGGTGGGGTTAACAAATGATGAGGAAGGAACGTGCCAAAGCTAGCCAGCTAGCAGTGAAGTCAGTAGGTGAGGGAAAGTGGTCAGAGAGGGTGAGCAATAGAAGACAGCAATGGTTGCAGATGACCTCAGAGGAACTGGGCTTTCAGTGAATGAGGAAGGAGAAGCCTGGAGTGAACAGGAACCTGGGCAAGCAGCATGCACTGTGGAGTCCCCAGCAGAAGGACTCCTGGGGAGCAGTTGTTTGAGTTAAAGCAAGGGGAGAGAAGCTCTGTGAACCTGGGAATGCGTTTGCCATAGAACAAGGTTTGCTCTGCTAATCTGTCAGCTTCTACCAAAATTATTCTGAAGTCTAATTCTGATCTCAAATGTATGCTTTTAGGTCTTTACTTCCAAGAAAGTGTCATCTATATATTAAAAGGGACTTGTTTTCCTAGTTCTACTCACCAAAGGAAATACTAAAATATCTGGCCACAGGGAACATGCCAGTTGTTTTGAATCCAAGGGTGGTAAACTTGGTTCCAAGCATCATGCACTCAGGGATATGCAGTCAGTCCCCAGGCACTGATCACTAGACATGAGGAAAGATCTCAAAAGTCTTCTAAAGTCATACGAAACAAGATAAATTTCAGAGGTAAGCGCATGTGTATGCCCATAACATGCATACACACAAGGAATGGTGTCATTTAGGTCAGATAGGAAACAAAAACATGCCTTAAAAGACTAATAAAATGCCAAGTAAATGTCCTCATGAGGATATGAAGGGCTTTGTATTCAAAAGATAAATTTAGGCAAATAAAGTAACAATTTCTTAGGGAAATTTTGTAATGTAACCTACAGAAACCAAACATTGAAAGTCTTGAATTTTTTTCAAACTTCATGCTTGTACAAAGTATCTCCCAAGTTCACTAATAAAGGCCACAAGACAAAAGAACATCAAGGACTTTTTAGAGGAATATATAGTACTCTGCTCAGAAAAAAATATTAATTTTGTGTTTTTTCCATGCCACAAAAGCCACAGAATGTCATCAATCCACCCCAAGTATTCCTATAGAGTTTCTTCCAAAACTCTGAGTCTATTATGCCTAACTGACAGGTATCTTCTGCAGAAACCCTTCTATCTGGGGACTTCCTTTTAATACTTATCTCCTTTCATGTAATCTCACTAATTCTAATTTCTCTAAGCTGAAACGACACATCCAGAAGATGCCATTTGTGGCTTTTTATAAAGTTTAATCTCTGTCCAATCTAAAATAGTAATGATATAAATGTTCCATTACAACTACAAAATAATTCTCTATTCCCTACCTCATCTGCCCACGTTTTTGTGCTTCTGGAAAACTTTCTAATCCCAGGACACATAGTTTATGTACACAGGGCCAGATACAGAAGCTCAGCCATTGTGCAGGAGAAACTGTGTGGGACCATGTCGCCTTGTTTATTTTTTCTGGCAAGCTTCCCTGGAGGACCCGTCTAGAGGAAAATGCATACCTCTTACATACAAAGCAAAATAACAACTCTTAGGATTGTACTTTCTCCTTCAATTATTTTTTTAATCTTGAAGAGTAAATTCAAGAAAGAAGACAAAAACAGTATCCCTTCTCTTTCTAAGGTAGGAGAGAATATACCAGAGCTTCTCTGTAAAGAAAAGGAAGTAAACTGCATGCAGCACGTGGTTAGAAAGCGGAGGTTTTCTTCATGTCCTTCTCCACGAAGGTTTACGAAGGCTTCCGCTGACATGAAGTGTGTTCTTCACTGAATTCCTCAAGTGAAGCAAAGCCACACATATCTGGTTCTGAAGCAACACTTTGAGCCACTAGTTTACATGGTAAATGTGAAAGAGTCATTCGCAAGCCTGAGTCGTACCTGTGAAGTGGACCGAACTGTAACTGCTGTCTGGGAAAAAAGAAGAACAAAACAATTTTTTAATTAAAAAAGACAATAAAAAAAAAGCCCACATTTCAAAATTACCAGTCCAAACATCAACGTACATGCTACCTCAACAGCTAGTTGCTGACAGGACTTGATCAGCAGAGAACATGCTGGGCAGAAAGAGGAAATCTTGGTGAATAGATCTTCCTAATGAAAGAAATCTTGCAGTTTTTGAAGAACAGACACATCTCATGTGACCTGGCTCCCCCCACCCCCGAAACTCTAACTGTGGCTGCTCCTTGATTGTTTGCTAAGACAGCTAAGAAGACACTGCCTTTCTTGTAACTTTGGGACCTAAGGATCATCTTGGCCTGCTCTTTTACTGTGGCCATGCATGGCACAAGTCACCCAATGCTTAGTGAGGCTACTTGTGTCACCTCAGCCTGAGGTTCATCTTTCCTTTTTTCCCACTGCAAGAGTCCAAGTTCTGGTTCTCATGATCACTGATAAAGTTTATTGCAATCTTCCTAACTGGTCTTTGTTTGGGGTGCCCAAAGCTTTTCCTGCATCTAAGGTCAGATCAGTTCTCACAGACGCTGTTCATCTCATTGGTCAAATTAAAATTTTAAAGTCCTTACATTCTCTCATCCATAGTCCAAGCTTACCACCCATTCACTTCCTAGCACATGCCTTACCCTCAAGCCACCTGGATCAGTGGCTACTCCTCAAAGTAACATTTTTCTTTCTTTCTTTCTTTCTTTTTTTTTTTTTTTTTTTTTTTTGCTTTAATGCCTTGCTCCTGTTTTTCCCACTACCAAGGATGCTATTCTACCCATGGAAAACCTCACCACCTGTGAAGAGCCAAGACAAATATCTTTTTCTATGCAAAATTTTCCATAAGAATCCAGGATATATTCTCTCTTTCTTTCTTTTTTTCTCTTTCTCTTTCCCTCTTTCTTTTCTGTACGTTGTTCATCCTACATAGAATGCTTCCAAAATATTTTCTGGTATTTTTAAATGTATATTTGTGTTTTAACTCTTCTTATTATGAATTTATCAGGGTATAATTCAGTGGCAGAGCACTTTCCTTGAGGCCCTAGGTTCCAACCCTGGCCCCCAAAAAAAAAAAAAAAAAAAACACCCAAAAGAGTCTACCAAACTATTGGCACTGTGCTAAAAGCTGAGGATACTGGGAGAAATTAGATGAATGCAATCCCTGCTCTCATGGAGCATTAGTCTCACAGACAGACTAATGAATAAATTATTTATTGGGTAAATAATTGCAGAACAATTTACATAATGAATAACAATAGCAATTAGTACTCTAATTTCAGGCTTCTTAACAAGGGCCCTCAACCTACTTGTGGAGTATCAAGCAGAGCCTCCCAGAGAAAGTTATGTTTAGGCTGAGATATGAGGGATTTATTACCCAAAGAAAACTTTGACAAAAGACTAGGGGTGAGTCAGTGGTAGAACACTTGCCTAGCATGCACAGCACCCTGGGTTCAATCCACAGCACTGCAAAGAAAAATAAGATGACAAGCACACCAGCCCAAGGAAACTGCAAACCAGGGAAAACCTAAAGAAGCCAGTGAGATCTGCCCATCGAAGGAAGTAGAAAGAAAAAAATGCTGCAAAGGAAAAAGAAACCAGATGATATAGGGGCTTCCAAGCTGTTTAAGAATCTTAGACTTTATTCCAAGTTCACTGAGAGCCTATTAAAGCTACTAAGTGAAAAGAAGATGTAATTAGATATACATTTAAAAATCACTCTGGGGACAGAGTAAATAATGGAAGGAAAGGACAAGATGCAGAGAAGATGCCAGCAACAAAAACATTTCAACCATCCAAAGAACCAGTGTTTGGACAAAGATAATATCACTTAAATGGAGAAAAATGAACATAGTTGATAAGTTTTGGGTTTAGTCATTTGAAATGGTGTGTGTCTTTGTAGTGAAGAAAAATTGCTTATCAGCAGTTGCATATTTAGGAGGCAGACATAGCAAGACTTGTGCTTCTCTAGGTATGGAAGATAGAGGAGGAGTGAAGGAGAATATCAGCTTGTCTGAAGGTAAAATGATAATGCCTCTAACAGGAATGAGAAAGATAGGAAGAGGAACAGATTTGGAGAAACAAATCAGGATTCACATTGAAGGCGTGTTGAGTTTTATGAGAAGCCTGTGCACTACCCAAGGACACATTTGTACACAGTGATCCGGAATTAAAAACAAAATGTGGAATGAAATTTAGATTTGGAAGTCACCCATATGGAACCCATAGGAGAGGATGAGATCACCTAGAGAAAAGGAGAAAGAGAGACAGACAGAGTGAGATAAGTAGAACTGCAGTGCTTAACAATGAGTGTTACTACAAAGCACCTGTGGAATCTTCTTTTTTCAAAACACAAATACCAGAGGCCCAATAAATCAGAATTTCTGGGGTTTGGAAATACAGACTTTAAAAAAAATACAACTCCCCAGATTCTTTCAATGTACATTCATAATTAAAATACCCAGAGGAATAACATGAAAGAAGACCCCAAGATAGATCTCAAAAGAAAAGCCTACACTCAGATGTGGGGAGAACTGGCAAAGGGCACTGGGAAGGAGCAGAGTAGAAAGTGAAGAAGTGGACACATGTGTCCAATGCTCCCAGAGGTGAAAACAAGATTCAGAGGGCTACAAATTGAACTCACAACACGATGACCTCAGCTTCCATGGGGTGATGTGTAAGAAGACAGAGGAAGGGGGCTGAATGTGAGTACGAGGTGGGGAAACAGCACTCAGTGGCTCAGCAGAGAGTAGAGGACTAGAGGAAGATGAAGGTGGACGGGGATGGGGCCATGTGATTTGCACTGGGCCACAGTTTCCTTCCCCGGATCAGGAATTAATTCTATCTGGGACTTCTCCACCGTTACCTTTAGTGTTCAACCTGTTACCATGTACAGGGTTCACAAAGAAAAGCATTTTATTTGACAATCTTGGTAAAGTGTATCTTTTGGAACTCAAATCTCCTTAGAAGCATATACTTCAAATCAACTTGATCTAAGTATTTTCATTTATTCCAAAGACTCATCATGTGCCCCCATGATGAGCCAAACGTGCTGCTCATTGCTGAGTGTATGCAAAAGAAATATTCTCTTGTCACACACTTGTTAATGGATTTGTGCCCAGTGAGGGCCACATGGGCATAGAGGAATGACTTCTTAGGGGAGGCAAGGGATTTCTCAAGGTTCTACACTGTAAAACCCAAGTTGAGGGGTCATTTGATTTTACAGAAAGTCACTCAGGTCACATGATTATATCTGTATGGACTATATTTTTTTACTTCCTAAAGGTTCCTGTGAGAAGGTCAAGAGAGGAACTGGACTCCATTCTCACTTCCTGAAGCTGTGCAAGCTGAATAAGCGTCCCAAAGCCAGGAATCTACCCTCAGGGAGCCCCAGGGCCCGGCCTTGGTGCCTCACTGAGCCCTTCAGTCTGCACAGACGGTCTACACAGCTACTTTACAGGACAGTGGATGGCTTCAGTGACCTACCTTCTTCTTGGCTGGAGACATTACTGGCTGCTCGCTTCCTTGGGAAGCCCGCTGAGGTAAAGGCCAGAACTCCCCAAGACATTTTGAAACCAGAGAGTCAGGCTATATCGAAGACCCAAGCGCTTTCTCCCATTGGTCAGGGAAATCTGAAGAAAGGAAGAATTAGGACTTCAGTTAGGATCCACTCCCCAAAAGAGGGGGCACCCAGCACCTGATGGGGTAACCTGGCCACTAGGGGGCTTTAGAGGCACACTGAAAGACAATGGATTCAGGTTAAAAAATACTAACACCTGTTCTCCAGAACACTGTGGCACTACCAACTGCTCTTAGGAATATATTCATGTTCTCTCCACCTAATCAGATCCTCTCGATTCTTAGAGATCTCCGAGTGTCCACTAAAAGATGTCAGTCATACCCCAGTGTCAAAATGAGCATGGATCTTTAAAGCAGTGTTGTCGTAAATGATCATGATTAGCAACTTCTCCAAGGAAATAGGAAAGTAAAATCACAGACTATCCATGAACAAAATGAGAAACTGTAAAGGGACAGCCAAGAATTGCTTCCATTCCCTACTTTCCAGGGAGAAAACACAGGAGTAGAAGAGACTTAGGAAGAAATGGAGTGGAAGACGCTTTGGTCATCTTTGGGGAATTCACTACTCCAGGGCATAGTTTGATTTCAGGGGCATTTGGAGTTAAGACCCTTGCTTTATAAATGAAATCCAGGCAAATCTAAGTGCTTACTTTAAAAACATCCTTTCCTAGCTGTTCAAAAGAGAACAAACTTAGGCCCTGTCATAAAATGTGCCTGGAAACTATTAATGTATCAATGGTCTTAAATGGAACCATTTCCTGTAAATACACAAGATTCAACACAAGTTAAGTAAAAGTCACTTTTTCCCACAGGATTTCATACTTTGTAACTATCAAGTAGCTTTGGTAAAATTAAACTCTTCACATACTAATATACCTTTACATTCCAAAATCTTAAAAGCTGCATCTAAAATTTTTAGATACTGTTTAACACTATTTAGATATTGTTAAATACTATATTGTTAAGTTCTATATGGATTTCATTAGTCCCTACAAGTTTTAAAAGCTTCACCAAATTAAGAGCATTTTCGCTTCTTCCAGTTTTTTAAATTCTCTGGATTTTGAGTTTCTCCTTCCCTCATGAAAAGTCATATACATAAAAAGGCAATAAATTGGACAAAGTAGTAGGTTCTTTAATTTTGCAGGATGCATCCCTGATTAAAGTTACATTTGTGTTTCAAATACTTTTATCTAATTAAAATTACAGAACTCCACACCTATGTGTATAAATTGCTTTGCTAAATTCAGCCCAATCTAGGGATGATATCATTTCATATCTTTGGTGTTAATTTTAAGTTTCTAAAATGATTTTTGGATGATTTTTTTTCAGGTGTAAAATCATGAAGTTGATACTCATTTGTGTATTTTTACTAATTTGAGTAGCTTAAAATTTTTTTCAAGATTACTCAAATATAATATACTTAAATAGCTTGGAAATGTTATGAAACAGAAACAAGACTCTCGATGAGGTGGGTTTACTTTCTGTACTAGTTTGCTAGGGCTTTCATAGCAAACTACCATAGGCTGGGCACCTTGAATGACAGAAATTTATTTCTCACAATTCTAGAAGCCAGCAGTCCAGGATCAAAGTGTCTGCAGGACTAATTTTTTTCTGAGGCTTTGCTCCAAGGGCCGTTCTTTAGACGGCCCTTGCCTTGAGTCCTCAACTGGGTTTCGCTCTGTATGTGTCTATGTCCAAATTTCCTGTTCTGGAAGGACCCCAGCCAGATTGGATTGGCTTACACTAATGACCTTATTTTAATTATTGCTACAAAGATCCCATGTCCCAATACAGTCATATTCTGAGTTATTGGGATTAGTGACTTCAGCATATGAATATGGGGAGACATAATTCTGCCCACAATACGCGTCTTCACGAATTTGTGATATATTCCTAATTTATTTGGCCACTCTTACAATACTTCAAGCATGTTAAAAAGGAAGTTCACAATACACTTTAAGTAATATTTTGTGCATAATTCTTATAATTTTTTAAAGTAAAATCGAAATATTTGAGCAAGCCAACAGTTTATGGAATAGATATTAAAGGGATTCTTTTGGTAAATATTTTAGGAAGCATATTTTATCCAAAAATGTTTATTTACTTTTTTATAAAGATAACCCAAATAAAACACTTAGAATTTATAAAATCTAAAGAAAATTTAATTTAATAAAAAATAACCCCAAATCTCATGCTCTAGATTATCATTGTGAACATACAGAATAGTCTGCCATATCATCTCTCTTATACACAATTTAATATTGATGAGATTGTCCTACATAGTTATTTTCGTAATTGTCCTTTTTGAATTAAACACTATGCTGTTGAAGTATATTTCGATGCTAGTGAACACAGGTACGACTCTTTATTTGTCTTTGTTTTTTGTTTTTTATTTTGTTTGTTTGTTTGTACTAGGAATTGAACCTGGGGCACTCAACCACTGAAACATATCCCCAGTTCCTTTATAATTTTTTAAATTTTAAGTTAGGGTATCACTAAGTTACTTAGGGCCTCACTAAGTTGCTGAGGCTGGTTTTGAACTTGCAATCCTCCTGCCTCAGCCTCCCAAGCCACTGTTCCCAGCTCGTTCTTTTTTTAAAGAGAGAGGGACAGTGATAGAGAGAGGGAGAGAAAGAAAAAATCAATTTTATTTAGTTTTTCGTGTGGCTTTCATTGTTCTGACACTTTTTTGTGTACGTGGTGCTGGGGTTCAAACCCAAGTCCTAGCACATGCCAGGCAAGCGCTATAACTGCTGAGCCACTGCTCCAGCCCTCCAGCTCATTTTAAAGGCAATATACAATTCTCTTTTATGAATGCATAATAACAACTTTTATCTGCTTTACTGTTGTGAATTTAAAACTCTGGTCATTTTTTTTCTGCAGTTATTCCCAATGCTGTGTTGATTCATATATTCATTTTGCTGAATTTGAGGTAAATTCCTAAAAGTGGAATTTAAAATTTTGATATTCAATAATAAGCTGCCCTCCAGAACATTGTACCAATTTACCCCCTATTAATAATGTGTAAACGACGATCAATCATCCCTCATTCTGGCAAATATAGAAGAGCATTGCCAATCCTTCAATCTTTTTACCAAACTAAGTTCAAATGTAATACCTCATTTCTTTACTTGCATTTCTTTGGATACTACTGAAACTCTTCACATTTTTCTTACATTTTACTTAAAATGTTTTTATTTTCAATTTATTTATTTGGGGAACAAAAGGCTATTTCTAAATCATCACAGAAAAATAGACAATAACAAGATTATAAAGTATTTCAAGCACCTAACTAACTCCTGCCCCTTCATTCTTCCATTACAGTGAAGTCACCAGCTTCAAGGAAACCTGGAATGGTGATAACCTGTTACCTGGCCTTAGGAAACTAATTGCCCAATGCATTCTAACCCCCTAGTGTTCTAATCCCAGGAAAGGCTGCCAGTTGGCAGAGCTGAATGTTGAAGGATCACATGGAATCAGTCTTGGTTATCATCAGCCACTACCATGTGCAATTTAAAATTAGAAAAAAAGGGTCATGGAGTAGCTCAGTGGTAGACCTGGGTTCAACCTCTAACACCACCAATAATGATAATGAAGCAAATAAAATTAGAAAAGAAAGGAAAAGATATGGACATAGCTTTATGGCAGCAGGGGAAAGTCTTATTTAAGAAAACCAGGACCTGGGGCTGGAGCGGTGGCTGAGAAGTTATGGCGCTTGCCTGGCATGCGTGAGTACGTGAGTTCCAACCCCAGCACCATCCACACAATCAAGTGTCTGAGCAACGAAAGCCACATGAAAAACTAAATAAAATTGATTCTGTCTCTCTCTCTCTCTCTCACTCACTGTCTGTCTCTCTTTAAGAAAAGAAAGAAAGAGAAAGAAAGAAAGAAGAAAGGAAGGAACTAGGACCTAAAGCAGAAAGAAAGAAAGAAAGAAAGAAAGAAAGAAAGAAAGAAAGAAAGAAAGAAAGAAAGAAAGAGGAAGGAAGGAAGGAAGGAAGGAAGGAAGGAAGGAAGGAAGGAAGGAAGAAGGAACTAGGACCTGAAGTGAAAGTTCAAAACTTTGGCAAATCTTTATGTAGCTAAAGAGCTGTTTAGCTCAAGTGTGAGACCATTTGTTATTCTTGGTTGGGGAGAAACTACATGAAAATGGATAGAGAAAGGAACAGATGATTAACATTTGAACAAATTAATAATAATGAGGTGTATAATGATGTACTTTACTGACTCCACGTGGGGTGGCAAATTAAGGGAATGTGAAGAAAATGTTTCTCTTCCTCCTTATGAGTTTAACCAGGGTTTGCAAACCCGAATGTGTCTAAGAGCCAAACAGGTATTGTAAACATGAAGAATAGGCAAGTGCTTGCCCACCTTAAAGGAGTCAGATTTCGAATTTTCAACATTGGTCAAACAGATCATGTCGATAGGCTTAATTCGTGTGACTTGCCAAAGTGATACCTCCTCTAGAATATGGAGAATTTACATTTGTCCTAGTCCCAAAGCAATATCTGAGCTTATATAAAACTTACTATATCTCTGTGAACACTCACCTCACCATAACTTCATTCTTGTGGGCTAGAATGTATCTCTCCCAAGATTTCATATGTTGAACCCCCAACCCTAGTATCTCAGACTGTGACCTTGAAGATAGGACGTCTAATGAAGCGATTACGTTAAAATGAGCACTGGGGGGTGGGGGTGAGTGCCAATCCAATCTGGCTGGTATTCTTTTAAAAGGAGACGAAATCTGGGCACACAAACAAACACAAGGATTCTCACACACAGAGCTAAGACCATGTGAGGACACAATAATAAGGAGGCCAACTGCAAGCCAAAGACAGAAGCCTCTGGAGAAATCATACCTGCTAACACCTTGATCTTGGGAAAACAGATTTCTGTTGTTCGAGCCACCCTGTCTGTAGTATTTTGTTATGAATGCCCTAAGAAACTGATACAGTTGTGGGATGATTGATAGATAGAGACATCCATACAAACGTGATAGATGATAGATCACAGTGTTTTCAAATACTCTGAGTTCCTCTGGATCAGAGCCGAATGTTTGGTCAACACAGTGATGTTTACCTAGTACAGTGCCAGCACGTAGAAGTAGTTGGTCAACAATTTACTGAATGAATGGGTGAGTTTCTACAAATCATATAGATTTTTTAACTTAGCAACCACTAAATTTTTAGTGTATTCTCCTTTGAGACTTAAGAAAGTTACCAATTGAAAAGGTAAAAAGCCAAGATATTTCTCCAAGATCTGACAGCAACTATCAGCCATAGGAATGGCACAAAAGGGAAAATTGGTCTTTATTTTATTTTATTTTATTTTTCTGTTCCTTGACAACAGTTGTAGGAGAAATGCTACAATGAACTTCAGCCCTCCTCATGTCAACCCTGACCCCAACACACTTGGAACTGGGTTTTCTCCATAATGGAGAGGGAGGCCTTGTCCTCCCAGCATCCTCCCTGGGATGATGGGAGGAACTGCCTGGAGTTTCAGCACCCCTCCACTCTCCACAGACGATGAAACTATTCAACTACACCAAGCCATAAAACTAACACTGCGGGCCTCGGCCATTGATCTGCCGTTGTGCAATTACCTAGACTCTAGGCCATATTTTCCCAATTTGTTGAGAACTATATCATGTGGGAAAGAATTAAAAGGTTTACTAAGGTCAATACAAGCATAATTTATTGCTTCCCCTTAGTCAACCAAGCTCATCTACTTAGGTCTGTGACTAGTTAGCTAAGTTGGTTTTAGCATTGTCCGCTTAGGGGCAAGGTCAAGGTATCAATTTACAAAATCTGTTACTTTCCCTCTGTGGCACAGTCACAGACTACGGCCCTAATAATTCAGTATGATTTTGGTCCCAGGAGGAAACTGAAGAAAAAAAAATGTATCTGGAAAAACTATGCAGGCCAAAGACACTAATGGAAATCCACCTTAAAGTCCATGCTGGGTATAGCAGGCCAAGAACTCCTGAAGGGATTTGTCTTCGTGAACTTTGGGTTCTGTAACAATCTACCATAGACTGGGTTGCATAAACAACATTTCTCACAGTTTTTGAGAATGAGAAATCCAAGGTCATGTCACTAGCAGATTTGATATCTGGATGGTACACTTCCTGGTTTATAGACTACCATCTTTTTATTAACTTCTCATATGCCCAAAGTAGTAGAGGGGTTGCTCTAGTTTCTTCCTCTTCTTATAAAAATACTAATATCAATGAGGGGGCGCCACACTCACAGCTTGCTCTAAACATAATTACCTCCCAAGGACCCCACCACCTAATACCATCCTAGTGGAGATTAGGGTTCAGACATATGAATTGGGGCAGGGGTGGAGGCACAAACATATAGTCCCTAGCAAGACACCATTCTGAACCTTTAAAAACTAGTTCAGATTGTATTTATTCAACAAAAGCTTTGATTTAAGGCAATTTGGGACAAGCTTGAGAATTTCCACAAACTAAATAATTGTCAGGCTAATTAATTCCCTTTTTAACAATACATTTTTTATTCACTTAAGCATCTTGTCAGTCAACTCTGAATCCCTCAGAATGTTTGTTTCACATTTGTGGTAATTTCACTAGGTCTTCTTTGACCCTAGATCTTTAATTATCAGAACCTGTAGATCTGAATAGTGTCAGATCAAATATTCACAAGTTCTTCTTTACGACAGCTTTGGTTTTCCTCCCTCCTATCATATTTATTATCTGTTCTGCTTTCCATCTCACAATGACCAAATGTAGAAATCTAACAAATAGCTTTGTTTTCTGTTATTTAATTTCTCTCTTCATCATGTTAAAGGGAACACTTCGGTTTCTCTTCTTGGTTTGATCTTTTCCTTCCTTGGACTATTCCAACTTCACACCCAGAACAACCATAGCCTTCATGTGCCTCGTTGGCAATACAGCCTAATTCCACATTTTGAGGCCTTCCGATGACAGTGCTCAAAAGCACGCTTCATTTTTTAAATTATAAGTATTGTAAACTCACGTTCTATTCAATATAAAATAATGCATAATAGGGGGTGCAGCTCAGTTATAGAGCATTTGCCTAGCATATGTAAGGCCTTAGGTTCAAATCCCACTACCACAAAAAATAATAGTAATTAATTTAAAAGTAATGCCATAAAATGAGTTTTCAAATATTCTTTGCTTTGCTCCAAATCAATCACTATGTAAATGGATGACACATAATTCTCAGTAATGACTTCATATTTCCTTAGCTTAACAGGCAAGCTAAGGTTTTATATTGAAAATGCAATTTAAAGAGCAGAATAATTTGTACACCTGAAAAAGTATAAAGAGCTACCAAGAAATTCAAATCAAATATAAGCAGAGTTGAAAAGCAGCACTAAAATATTTGATAACTATGGTTTCTGGTACCAAGTAAGTTTCCCTACTTTGCAAGTTCATTACTAAACATGTTTAGCCTAATTAAATGTTTATGAATAAATGAACTGCTGAGTTAAGCATCTTTTACAAGAAAATTATATGATATTAAAGATATTTTAAGCATCACCTTTAATTACAAAGAAAGGTTATTCTCAAGTATTAAAAAAAGCAATTATTCTAAATTAAATAGGATGGTGCTACTTTGTTTGCCTAATAGTATTCATTAAAGCTGGAAATGCTGCTCAATGTTTGAGAACTGTGTTAATCCTATGTTCTGTAAGTATTATATCATGCTAATTCTTTCTACTCTGTTACACTTTAAAATTACTAAATAGATGTTTGCATATCAACTGTCATTAGGTGAACCAATGGAACTACAAATACTGTGTGCAATCAATTTTAACTTTGCAACTTTAATTATGTTTATTTTCTGTCTTCAGTGTTCAAATAATCATATAAATAGCACCCAAAGGACTGTCTAGTTTGCTACGTTAAAATTAGTTTTTAAATTTCAATTGAAGCTGGACATAGTAGCTCATACCTGTAATCCCAGCTACTTGGAAGGCTGAGGCAGAAGGATTACAAGTTCTAGGCCAACCTGAGCAACTTAGCAAGATTGTGTTTCAAAAGAAGACATAAACAGGGTTGAGGATGTAGCTCAGTGGTAGAGTACTTGTTTAGCATGCGTGATGCCCTGTAGATCCCTAGTACTACAAAAGTAATTTTTTTCTTTTCATTTTATAGCACTTAAAATGAATGTGTCATGATTTAATTTTTAAAGCCAAGACGCAAATTATATTTGCATGAGTAATATATATATTTCCAGCCACTGTGTTTCTTTACATATGTTTTACAGAAATTAAATTTGCTCACTGCACACACTATAAAGAAGTGGTGTGATAGCGTAGATGAACTGGACAACTAATTTTATGTGTTCATTGATGAGAATGATGATGACAGTATTTGACATACATTCAGTCCTTTGACATGCATTAATCTCAATTCTTCAAGTTCTTATACTGGCAAAATATCAACATACTCTAGATCAGACTCATAAACTGAGAAATTTGCCCAAAAGTTTGAAAAGAGTTCAAAAGAAGTTTCACTTTGAAATGACAATGCTTCTGCCCAAACAGCTCTTCCAGTCTAAGAAAAGAAGACATCATTTCCCAACAACTTAATACATTGCCTTTACAGAGTGCTTTTCTCCCATGAATCTGGAGAAGTCTTCATAAACATTAATTAATTCTCACTATCCTTACGACGCCCACTTCCCAGTACAAACTATTAGGCTAGGTTGGGTGGCGCGTCAGACGCTATGGATGCTATAATTACATAACAGTTCTCCTTTGCCCAGTGTTCGTCCACGGAGCTCACGTACACTCCAATGGATTCCTTCACTGCAGATCAAACAGCCCTGTCTGCAAGTACTAGGATAGGCACTCTGGCATTCATACCTTACTGGAATGGGAGCACAGAGCACCTCTAAATATGTGGCCCATCTCTTGCCCTTTAGGGAATCTTAGCACAGGGCCAATTATGGGAAAGTTTTCATCATTGAAAATTTTAAATAGTAAATGCATGTTAACCTTTTAGGCCAACAGAATAAAGCTAATAAATTCAAGGTGTGGGAACTAATGTCTTCTATGTAATTTATGCCAAAACACCTTGTTTAATACAAATTCTTCATAGTATACAATAACCTGCTTCTCCAGGGACTTAGAAGACAATAAAGTGAATTAATTGAGAAATAAGAATGCCTTTGGGAACCACAGCTCAGACTTCTTAAAAGGCTAAATGGGACAAGTTTTGCCACCTTTAAATCAGGATATTTAAGTCTTCTCTTTTTGACCTCAGACAAATTAAATCATGTCCAGAACCAGTTTTCTCTCCTCAGCGAAGAGTGCCAATCTCTTTTCTTTTGTGAACTTTTTCACTTTACAGAAGAAAGATTGCAACAAATGAAGTTTAATTTGCTTTATTGTAGTTTCTTGTTTAGCTGCTTAGCAGATGTGGGCATGTTTTTACATGGGTATAATCAGAGGGCACAAATTTTGTTATTATGCTCTTTTAATTTAATACTGCTTGATAAACACAAGTCCAGATACTGAGAAAATTTTCACTATTACCATTTTAATAGCACAGAAAAATTATTTCCAATTTGCTGTTATTATGGGCAGGGTTCATATCAATTTACTGGGAAAATATGATTTTCCTCTTCAGATTACTTTCATGGGTATATTCTCCAAAGCAACAAAGATTATATCAATTTTTAGGTCTTATTGCAGGTAAACTATATGTTCCAGAAAACAAATAAATGAAAGCATTTCAAGAAATATCTATAATTGATGGGTATGATTACGTGAGCTATTTAGAATAACTTTGTTTAAGTGTGACTACTAGTGACGTTGTGCATTTTTTCAAGTGATAATTTAGCACTTGTGTTTTCTTTGGTATAATATAGTATTTCCCAAAATGTGAAATACGATCTGTGAACTTTTTTCTCTCTCTTCTATTTCTGCCTCTCCCTCTCATCTACCTTCTCTCTCATTCTCTCTGTGTTTTTCTCTGTCTCTTGTCATCTCTCTAAAGAATATTATATTTCATTCATTTGTATGACAGGCTCTTCTCCTAGGGAGAAGGATGACCTATTAGACAAAGGACAAGGTCTCCACCCTCGTGGAACTGTCATTGCAGTGAAAAGATGATACAGAGTACATACACAAACACAGAGATACAGAAAAAGTTTCATACAACGTTCAATGAAGAAGGAGCTGTTTCAGAATACCACGGAGAAGGCCTCGCTGAAAAGGAAACATTAGAGCTGAAACCTGATCACCAGGAAGGCCAACCTTGTGAAGATCTTGCAAAGGAAACTTTTATACTGAAGAGACACCAGATGGAAAAATGTCCAAGATAAGAATGAATGTATATGGTGGTCCCAGGACAAAAAGAAGGCCTGTGTGGCTGGAATTTAATTAACAAAGAAGAAACGGGCAGTGCCATCGGAGAGGTAAGCAAGAGCCAAACCATGCAAAGGCCTTGTAAAGATGAAGATCTGTGAGACAGAAGGGGCTACTGAGCTATGAGTTGAGGCATCACTGAGTTGACCAAATCAAGTGGGTTTCTCTCTGTGGACCATCTGAAAGTCTTAAAAATGTGAATGTGCACGCACACACATATGTGTGTGTTACTAGGGTGCGCTACCACTGTACCATTGAGCTACATGGCCATCCCTTTTTGTCTTTTGAGACAAAGTCTTTCTGAGTTGCCCCGGTTGGACTCAAACTTGCCATCCTTCTGCCTCAGCCTCCTGAGTCAGACAATTCGATTTTCCTATTCCTAAAAATATGGTTTCCTGTTCTTAACCATATAACTAACTCTTTAATATGTTTAGACATTTCTGAAGTTCAGTGTAACATACTCATCTATATGAAATCACTTCTACATGATATTCACTTAACCACAAAGCATTTTTCAGTAATTCCTGTATTTCATTGCTACCAGTGTTTCAGATATTAAGTTTTAACAATATTTTAAATCTCTCTCAGCTATTTGCTTATTCCACTGATGTCTCCCCTGCCTTTTCCTCTCTCTGAAAGATCTAATATAACAAAGACCTCTTATACATGTCATTTTATAGACATCTACGATCAGTCTACTCTTCCCTATTTATTGGTCCTCCAACTGAATATCTTTCAAGTTCCACAAAATATTTTTTAGTTAGTGTTTCATTAAATTGGCCTCGAAAAGAGTTTCCGTTTCATCATGACAATTTTCCCACCAATGGCCAAAATTCTGTTTCTCTATGGGTCTAATTCTTAAAAAAGAAGAAGAAAAAGAAGAAGAAGAAGAAGAAGAAGAAGAAGAAGAGGAGGAGGAGTGAGAGAGAGAGAGAGAGAATAAATTTTTATTGAGTTTTTCACATGGCTTTTGTTGCTCTGACACTTAGTTGTGTACGTGAGTGCTGGGGTTTGAATTCGTGTACTTGTGCGTGCTGGGGAAGCACCGTAACCGCTGAGCCACCACTCCAGCCCACTATGGGTCTAATTCTTTATAAATTCATCTTAGTAGGTACTTTTCTATTCAAAATTCTGTTCAGAGTTTATATTTAATTATAGACATCCAATGTGAACACATTTTCATTGTAAACTAGAGGACCCTCCCCTACCCCACACTTAAGCCAAGCCTCTACTAGACAAACCTTCTCAGTGGACCTCAGAACAGATCCAAGCCATTCTCTCATGCCTGTCATTCTCTTCTTCTGTATTTTCCTAAAATTACTTTTCTTCAGGACACTATGACTTGGGCATGTAACATTAGTGGTCTAAGGAGGATATGACTAGAAGTAGATTATCCTACAAACACAAAAGGCAACAGTTTTCAAAGGATGCCATGAAAGTAGAAGGGAGACGATCAGGTTAGAGAAAGGGAGAAAGGCCAGAGGAGAGTAATTAGAGAGTGAAATTGATCAAATGAGGTTTTATGTATATTTGAGTATACCACAGTAGAACTCACCATTCTGTATAATTAATATGCACCAATAAAAAGTAGCAGTTTACTTAAAGTCACAGTTTATCTTCTAACAACAAACCTTTTATATTTTTGCCATTGCCCTTCTTATCAACAGAGCTCATTAAAGGTTTGGTTCCTTCCTTCAGACTCCTGTGTGACTAATCTCACAACTTGGAAATAAGAGGCGATAAAAGGAGTACCAGTAGGCCCCATGCTAATTAGAACCCCAGAGTGTTCAATCTTCTAGAATGCTGAAAAGTCCCCCTTTATTTATGTTGTTGGGGGCACATTTGGCTAAAATAAATTATGAGCTGGTCCTGGAGAATGCTTGAGTGACAACCAAATAAACAATAACCTACACATAGTATAGACCCTCGGAGACCATGATTAACGTGCACAGATGAGTTTGGGTAGAAGAAGCAGTGGCAAATATATTATCGAGATAAATTTGGATCATTCCCATGCAAAGTGTCGCCAACATTTTCAAAATCTCCTGCCTGATTTATGTATTAAAAAAATTTTAAAAAGCAAAGTCTGTAAAGAGGAAGAGAGATGTTGGTGTGGTTTGCTGTTTGTCTTCCTGCAGTTTTCACCTGTAAGTCCACACTAACTCGCCAAAACAAACAATGTTAGCAAAACTTGCTTTCAGCAGCTATTTGCTAAATCCTACAACTCTTCCGATCCGGAAAACCTAGTCAATCTCAAGATAGATAATGAGCAAAATAGCCTGAAGTTTTGGGGTTTAAGGGAGGGGAAAGGTTGATCAAACCCACTTACCACACTGCTGAGTTTTGAAAGACTGTGCGAAAAGTGACTTTTCTTGTTAACAGTCCCCACTCCCTCTTTCCAGCTAAATGGAATGCTTTGCTATGCAAATAACAAGTCTGATCTCAAAGGAAGTAAAGGACTCAGGACAGTAAAAGAACTCACCTTTTGGAGGTAAACTAACTCTTTTAAGGTATCATTGAACAAACGACTTCTCCAAGTTCTAAAAGTCCTTAGTGCCCTAAAACTCCCAAATCGCCTGAGGTTAGTTTGCTTCTCAGAGGGTTAGGGCTCATAAAGAGCGAGTCCCATTGGAAAACATCTTTTGTCTACCCCTGTTAAGGTGCACAAAAGAAGCATGTGGAAATCTCTCAGCAACTCTACATTCATGTCTGACCCCAACCAACTGACTGGAGTCTGGGGGTTGAAAGTGTCAAGGTCAGTTTAAGACTAATAACTGAACTATTTGAATAGGTATCAATTTGGTAATAATTGTGTTTAGATACTTTTGCCTCCTTTCTCAACACCCTCAGTTCCCAAGAAAATCAGGAGGAGAAATCAGAGCAAGAAAAATGAAGGACACATATGAAGTTGGAGAACTAAAGAGCATATGAGACAGAGATTATTCAGTGTGTTTCTCCCTCTTTGGGTCAGTTGACTTTCTCCAGAGAAGGAATATATTCCCAAGATGACAAAGTCATGTGGATATTATATCCACGTCTTCTGATATTAAGTCCTCTGATATGCTGTGTCAACAAAACTCTGAATCTGGGTTGTAAGGTAATGAACTTTTCGGAATATTTAAGGCACACAATAAAGCATTCTGCCTAGTATGGGGACCACCATACATAAGTTAAATCTTAAAATGTCAATAAGACTCTGAATAAGATCTGGACATGATGCAAAGTCCTGATATGGTAGTTAGGATGCTTACAATAGCCTGAAGTTAATTTAAATTCTATACCAAGCTACTTCTTTACAAAAGAGTGGTGATCCACCTTAACAAAAGTATAAACCAATACATTCAGGACTCAAAATACATTAAGGTTATACTCTTGACCTGAAATTAAGAGAACTAGAACACAAAATAAAAGCTACCTGAAGGAAACAAAAAACCGTAAGTGATCGCTTTAGGATGATGAAGCTATAAGTGAATTTACTTTCTCATGAAGTTTTTTTAATATAATGTCACTTTGCTAAAGACTAAAAAGAAGAAAAGAAAATTGTGGGAACCAATTAGAATGAGAAACTGCAAGTGGACATTAAACACTCAGGTCTGAGCTTTCTGGAACTGAAGTTAACATTTTGGGTTATATAAGTCACAGATCAATTAAAGAAAATTTATAAGGCAGTTCTCAAAAGATGTTCATCTATTTTTTAATTATGTCTGGATTCAAAGTATTCTAGATATAGTCCCTACCATACCTGTTTCTATACTTAAAAAATAAAGTTTTCATTATTTTTGCATAATGATCAATAGAAGTATTCTTGGACAGTTAGTCTGTCTGTCTGTCTGTCTCTATCTATCTATACCTCCAGATTTTTCTGTGGGCTCCACCCCCAGGCCCTACCTCTGAAACAAACTGCTTTGAAAACCCAATTGACAAGGATTAAAAGATGAGATCAGCATGAAGTTTGAGTTGAACTCAGTTGTACATTTTCTAAACTATACTATGGACAACTATATGAAAAATTGAGTTGGCTGCTGGTAGCATAGGGAGAGAGGAAATTACAGGTGTAAACAAGTCTAATGGTTTAAAATCAATATACATCGGACTTTTAGAAAATTATCTACTGGCCAGGGATTCCCTTAATAAAATTGAAAAAAAAATTGCTAAATCTATACTGAATCTATGCAAAAGTAGAATCTGCTTGTAGTTGATAACTATGGAGTTCAAGGATTTGGGGCAAATGGGCTAAATTGTGGTTTTTAAAAATTTTTTTGCTAAAAATCAAGTTATAAAAATTAAGAGAGATCAGTGAGATCTCTTCTTCAGAAAATATGGCAAAACTGAAAGTTGGACTTCAGAAAATCTCATTAGTAATGCAACTCAGAAAATTATTGTTCCAGCTTGTCTTCCTTTTCTCACAGAAAATTTTTTTTATATTTTTAGAGATTTCTGAATTCTATAGTAGTATATTTTCTGAATTATTTGATCTGAACAGCATATTATACAACATTTATATTTTCATTCAGGATTTTTAAAGAATACTTTGGAGAGAAAAAACAGAGACAATTGTAATTCCCTTCAGTTAGTACCTTAAGTGAATTATGAATGGTAATTTCAAATGGCTTCCTCGGTTAAAAAAAAAAAAGAAAAAAAATTCAAGAATTTTTCTAAACATTGTACACCTTGAACTTTTGACTTCTTTTTCAAAATTTGTGTGCTTTATGTACTTTTTTTTCCTTAAAGAAAGAGTAAGCCAATATTTTAAAATCTATCTTTTGTTTTTCCTTTATTTATTCGTGTATGTGGTGCTGGAGATCGAACCCAGGACCTCACCCATGTCAGGCAAGAGCTCTACCACTAAGCCACCTCTCCAACCCTTTTTGTGTTCTTTTAACATTAGAGCAATCCAAAATTTTTCCTAAAACCAATTGCTTTCCTCCACTGGTGAACAATTCTGCCATTAGACATTGAATGCATAGGGAAATGTGACCCTTGCAGTCATACCTGGGCCATCCTTCTAACCACTTTGAATTTATTTCCAGTTACAGTTTTCTGAATTGTGCTTGTTTGTATCACATGGTAAGCCTGCATAATTCTGCATCAATTCTAACTTGGCAATCTACCAGTTATCCTAAATTCCTCTGGAGAATACTAATAGCCTTCTGATTCTCAGGTAATGTAAGGTCACCAACATTGCTTTGGATTTTTTTTTTTTTTTAGGTTTTTGCTTGCATTTTTTAAAAGAAAATGCTTGGGTCTGGAGTGTAGTTCAATGGCAGAGTACTTGGCTAGCATGCCCAGGCCCTGGGTTCAATATCCTGCACTATAATTTTAAAACAAATAAGTGTGTGAATCGTTTGTATAATTGCTCTGTTTGGAAGCATAAGTATCATTGAAGATAACTAATTTAGAGACCTAGGCCACAGATAAGCTTTATTCTCCTCCGCATGGGCTCACCTCTGGAAGGGGAAACATCTGGAAATAGGAGGTCAGCAGAAGTGCTGTCGTTATGTATTATGGGCTTGGCATTTCTTTTCTGCCAACTCGCCTCTTGTACATCCTAGGTCTCTCTTGCTCCCCTCCTTCCTGCAACTTTTGGGGAGAGGGGGGTAGGACTGCAGTTCGGCCAGGGCCTGGGGTTTTGCATGTTCCCAGAGAAGGTTGAGACCAGCGGGCCTTCAGGGCCTATCAACAGGTCCGAACCGTCGCCAGTAAGTCTGTTCCCCACTTGCTCACTACTTTCCTGCCACCGTCCGATCACGCCCACAAGCGGGCCCGCTGTGAACTCGGTGACGGGACTCTTGCTCCCGAATTCCCGTTCTCTGTTCCCACCCAGTTCCCCTAAAGATCTCGACCCCTCTTACATCCCTCCATCCCAGAGAGCCTCTCTCCAGAGTCCACACTTTTGCGCGGCCGTTTGACCCCATTTCACGTTAAATATGCCAAGTAACCACTCTAAGGACCAGCGTGCGCTAATCAGATCCGTCTGTCTTCCCAGAGCTTCACCTGGTCCCCGGGGCCGCTGAGGGCGGATGAGCTGGCCGTTAGCTCGAGTGGGGGGCCTGAAACTGCAGTCTGCCTGGACAGGGGGCCGCAGCGGCCGCCGGTGCCTCCAGTCCGGCACACTGCAGCCAGGTGCACGGTCCCGCTAGACCCGGGAGGGCAGGACGCCCCCTGCTGCCCCCTGCTGCCCCCTGCTGCCCCCTCCGCGGCCAGGCCCGGGAGCTCTGAGAGCGGACGGGAGGCGGGGCCTCTGGAGCAGGATCTCGAGGTCCAACCAAGGCCAGGGGTGAGGTGGGGGGAGTGGGGAGGTAGGGGTGTAGGGGGAGCGGGGAGGGATGATTATTGGGGTCTGCCAGCCCGGGCCGCCCGGAGCCTTCTCAGTGTGGCGCTGCGGGGCGGCAAAGCGGGTGGTGGAATGAAGTAAGGTCAAGACACAAAACAAAGTCAGCAGGTCACCTGGCAGGTTCTGAGCAAATTATGCAATGAAAGCAAGAGAATGTTAGCTGCCTTCTCCACTACCACCTCTTTTCTTGGGGGGTAGGGGGTGGGGGAGGGTTAAGCTCCTAGGAAGCCGGTCCAGTTTAAGGGTTGGGCAGGGACTGGCCAAGCTGCTCTTCTTATGTGGTTAAGACTTTGCTTAAGACTCCTCCTCAAGGGCGTTCTCCCTCCCCTCCCCATCTTTCCTTAAGTAATGGGAACATTACTCTGGGGGGCGGAGGGGGGGGGACTGTAGATGAAGGTGGGGGATGGCAGGCTTGATCCCAAAAGCAACGCCAAGGGTCACCCTACCACTCCCTCAAGGTACTGGGTCCAGCATAAGGCACAAATATAAACTAATAAAACCTAAGTCAGATAATCTCCACACATTCAATTCCTTATCTCATCAGAACTCAGGACTGTGCTTTCAAACGGATTTTAAAGAGTTAAAACTAGCCACAGCTTCTTGTTTTCCATGCTAACACTTGTGGCATTAGGACTATTTTGTTAACTAGGTATATGCAATTCACAGAATTTCACGGTAAATTCCCAGACCAAATATTTGGCTGAACAAATAAACAACATTATCCATTCCTGAAAATAAGCCAGTAGAAGAGGGAGGGGTGAGGGCGGAGGAGGGGAGCTGTGGGCAGTGTTTGCTAGAAAGTGACCTGAGCTGGACAATCACCAGGCTCAGGACTCAACCCAGCATCATTGGTTCAAGTGTTGGAGATCTAGGACTCCTTTTTAATGACAGGACATTTCAGAAAATTGCTAGAAATCGGGAAAAAGAAAACGAGGCTGCCCAAAGGAAACCTGTAATGGGCTTCCCCTAAATGATTTATTCAAGCTCCATACTATTAATCAAAGGGGCAGCGACCTGGGGGGCTGAAGGAGGGGGGAGGATTCCTCTTTGCCGGAGTTATGGAGTTTTGGAAGAACTGTGGAGTCTTGCTGCCTATGCCTGGGGCTCTGATCTCCTCTCTCCACCTGCGCTCTCCAGGGAGCTGGGGCTTTGGCAACCACCCCACTTCTATTTTTATTGGTTTCCACTAAGCTGCTCCTTTTGGAGGATTGTAGGACTTCAGTAATTAAAAACAAAAATGAATCCTGATTCGCCCACCCCACCCCCAAAAGCATATGCAAGACTGTGTGTACAAGAATGCAGGGGATGAACACACATTACACACACAAATACAAATGCCAGGCACTTGCCTCACACATTCTCTTTGGATGCACACACACCACCAGCAACAGCTGCACTACCACTGCCACTCCTATCTACATTTTCGTCATGGAGAAGTGCACTCCTATCAATCTTTTCCAGAATGACTGTACAAAGATGCAGACCACCTCTGCTCCCAACCCATCCAAACCTATGCAGAGAAAGTGCACTCCTAAGAAATGAGCCTGAATAGGCTTAATTTTGTTGTTGGTGGCAAGAAAAAGCAAGTGCTTCTCTTCTGGTTCTCTTAACCCTTATATGTAGGTCCTTCCAGAAAGCCATTTCTCTGCCCTTGACTGGAGCTCCCTCCCATCCCCCAGCACATTAGCATCTTCCTTTCTTACTGTGGCCAAAATGAAACTTTCTTCTTGAAGAAAGTCTGGCTTGAACATCAGATTCATCAGGCATAGCACATTCTGCCCAATTCAAGAGAAGAGTATATGGGAGAGGCAGTGCAGAGCAAAGGAGGGCTGGCATTTGACTCAAGAGATTCCATGTACTAGCAGAACAGGGCTACTTAATAATTCTGACCCTTTGGTATCTGACCCCATACCAACTCCCTCCCATATCAGCCCAGTCTATTGGGATCTTGAACTTCACAAAAGCCTTCATGTGGGGATAAAGGACAAGGAAAAAAGTCTAGAAACACTGGAGATGCCACCACATGATATACTAAAATAGTGGTCACCAAACTCTGTTTGAAGGCAGGATACATTCTTTGTTTCATTGGGTAAAATCCCCTCTCCAAAACAAAAGCAAAAAAAAAAAAAACTAAGACAAAAAAAATTCCTGTTTGAGGGGAAAAAACACATATACACGTTAAAATGTAATTGTGTGAATTAGTTGTGGTTTGAAAACACACTGGTGCCTGTCATAACTGGAGACACCTCAGGGTATCATTAAAAGCAAAGGTGGGAATTGATTTCCTGGTTGAGACTTCTCTATCACACTCAGATGTGACACACTTCTTTCTAACAGGTGACCAAAAACAGAAGATGCTGCAAGAAGCCCAAAATTGAGTCTTTAATCTGACCTACTCCTTTCATCCCACTGTTTCTCCAAGGCATGTGTCATCCAGATGGGAGAGGATGCTGCGTCCTTGTTAACATTAAATGGAAATGGAAAACAATTCACCCTGGCAATTAGCATCTCTCTACCATCGGTTTACTTCCTGTCTCTGTAACTTAACTACGTAGGTTACCACCTTGACTTACATCCTGCTCCCAACCCCACCTCAACAAAAACCAACCTCATTCAAAAGTACGGGGCAGAAGAAAAAGAGACAAGGGCATAGTTTACCTTTAAAATAATGACTCATTTTATTTTCTTTTAATACGTAGTTATAAATATATTTTGTCAAAATATATGATCAATATGGTCAAAACATTTGCACGTAAAGTCATAAATAAGGTCAGGTGAATGTTTAGGTTTTTTTCCTTTTTTTTTTTTAAGATAAAAGTCCAGCTATAAGGAAGCAGTCTATGTGGTGTGTAGGTGAGTGGATGGGAATGTGTGTGTTTGTGTGAATGTGTGTATCTCTGTCTATCCTCAAAGACTACCTGATCTCAGCGGCACCCACATCCCTCTACCACCATCTCCTGATAATTTTTCAGTACCACCTTGTCATACTCATCCAGGTACAGCATGGAGATGGCACTCAGTTCAGTGGGTACACAACAGGCCTTGGGGATACTGGAATTGACAGAGTTGACGAGGGTCTGCACAATGGCATGGTTGGTTGAGTTGAGGTGGTCCGCCAGTGGAAAGGGGCAGTCCCCATGGCAGTAGAAGGCCTGGTAGCCTGGTGGGGCCACAATCCAGTCATTCCAGCCCACGTCGCTGAAGTCCACATAAAGTGAGTGGCGGCGGCAGTTCTTATTCTTCTTCCTGGACCGCTGTGGGTGATGTTTAGGGCTACGCTTGGCCCTCCTGCGTCGGGTCAAGGTATGGCCCCGGCCATCATGGCCAAAAGTGACCAGGAGGGGCCGGAGCTGGGCCCAATCCCCAGTCCCTTGAGGTAACGATCGGCTAATCCTGACGTGCTGGCCCTGGTGGGTCCGTGTATGATGGAGGTGAGTCACCTCAATGGCCAGCCCATAATTGGGCTGCTTCTCCTGGGTCCAGCGAAGGACCGCAGGGCTCACATCAAAAGTTTCCCACCGTGTCACATTGTGGTGGACCAGTCTGGTGTCCAGTAGTCGTGTGATGAGATGCCCAGGCACCACTTCTGCCGGGGACTTCATAACCTCATAAATGTTTATACGGTGGAAGCCCTGCTCCCAATCAGGGCCCTGGTCCACCTGCTCCCGAAAGAGCCGGAGCTCTGCAGAGGAGACCACCTCGTTCTCTGGGATGCTGCTGAGGTTAAAGAGGAAACGAAAAGCCGAGTTTTCGCTGGTCCCTGGGATGTTCTCCAGATGTTCTAGGCACAGTTGGGAGGGAAAAGGAAAAGAAAAAGCTCATGAACGTTTTTGAGAGAGGAAAAAGTCAAGAAACAGCTCTGCTAGGTGATGAGTGGTGAATTCTGCTTATACTGTGGAAGCCTATTAAGGTGAAATAAGTGTACCTTTCAATTTGAAGAGGCAGAGAAGTGGGGCAGCTAGCAAACCATCAAAACTTAGCTAGCATTTGTCAAATACGACAGATAAAAAGTATCTCCCAACCTCCTTTACACATCTAATAATTTCCATGTGTTAACTCCTTTACTACACCACCCTTGGACTCCTCTTTCAAGACCCTCTCTTGGCTTTTTGCACTGTTTTCTTTACAAGTGGCTGTAAAGAAAGAGGGGCCAACAGCAGAAGCTGGGAGGAAAATGCACATGGTCACCCTCTCCCTCTTCCACTTTTGAGTATGTTACTAAACATTTCCCCAGTGATCTTGGAAACACAGAGCATGCCTTGTTGATCATGTTACAGAAGGGAAAATAAATTCCAACACAGTAATGATGCTGGTGGATTAATAACTCAGATTTACTTTGGAAAAGAAACATCCGCTAGGAAACATTCAGATCAGATTACAAGGCCCCTATTGAATAAACCTGACAAACACACAGCTGTAATATTAAATTCAGTAGGTGCTTTGAAAAAAAAAGGGGGGGGGGGCAGAAAACCCAGCAGAAAAGGCTTTGATACAGCAAAAACACACCGCTGGGGCTAGCCCTCTCCTGAGCGGTGTCATTCCGCTACTCCGGACCCCTCCCCCTCTGTCTCCAGAAAATAAATTCAGCGGCAGCTCTGGAAATTCTTGAAGGTGAGGGGCTCTGTTCTTCAGCTCCTGGATTGGGGCTTTGATGTAACCTGAACTCTACTTCCCTAGGGCTTCCACGGCCCCTCCAGCCAGCCCGACTCGCCCTCCCCCGCCCCCCACCCGGCCTGGGGGCAGGGACTGACCTTCGTGATGGAAGCTCCTCACGGTGTTGGCGCGACTGGCGGGGCGCTCCGGGTACTCCAGACCGCTGCCGTGGATTTGCTCTTCCTCCTCCTCCTCCCCAGACTGGAGCCGGTAAAGATCCCGCATGTAATCCGGGATGACTGCGCTCTTGCTCGGCTGCGGGCGGCGGCGCAGCCCGAACATCTGCAGAAGTGTCGCCTCGAAGTCCCGCAGGAGCTCATGGCTCTGCCCTGAGCGGCGTCCTCCCGCGTGGCCCTGAATCTCGGCGACTTTTTTCTTCCCCGTCTCAGGTATCAAACTAGCATGGCTCGCGCCTCCTAGCAGGACTTGGCATAATAAAACGACCATCAGCATTCGGTTACCAGGAATCATGGTGTCTCTGGGGAGGGGGAGGGGGTGGAAGGTTAAAGAATAAATAAACACCGATAAATAGAGAGAAATAGCGATGTCTCCGCATATGCTTATAGGACTAGTAATGGAGGGTCAGGATGTAAAACAGGTCAGAAAGATCAAGTTTGTGTTTTCTCCCTCACACACCCCCACCACCACCAGCTGCAGCCAAGCAAGGCCTGAAAGTAAGAATTGCCCTGTAATTACTTGGTCTAACTTGTTTACAGTCAAATAACCCCAAATCAGATAGCCTCCATCCTGTTAATCTTTTTTTGTCCCAACTGCTATCTGAGCCATGATCTCAGCGTGGCTTCTTCAAGGATAAACAGTTAACATTGAGGGGGTAAAAAAGGATGGGGGAGGGAAAATTAAAATGCCATCGCTCTCCACTTCAGACCTTCAGCCTGTCTCTTCCTTTACCCCCCTCCTTTCTTCCTCCGCCCTCCGCGCCCAACTTCCAATACTTCCAGCTGGTTGGGAGCGAGAGGGAGAAATAGCAGAGGAGCAGAGACAGGGCAAAGATAGGGCGTCAGGGTCCACTGGTCAAGAAAAGAGTCTGGGGGCAACCCAGGTGGCTTGATGGTTTATTTTATTGTAGCTGATGAGCTTGAAATGCTCAGCAAAAAAGCTTTTGATTGTGCCCCTTCAGTCACTCCCAGGGAAGGGGCAGGGAATGATTCCGGAGCGAATTCTGTGAGTTTTGACAAGAGACTAGGAGCGCATCAACCGGGCAATACAGCGCTCCTAAGGCAAGTGGAGCAGAAGGGAGTGGTTAGCCCACAAGGTACAGCCCGGGACTGAGGACCTTTCATCTCTTTAGTCCCCTCGCACCCCCCTTTATTGTAACGCACCGGATCTGAGAGGGCGAGTGGGAGCAAGCAGCACTTTAAAAGGAATCGGTACGCATCGAGCGCGCCCGGGCTGCCGGGCCAAGAAGAGAGCGACAGCGCTGCCAGAGAGCTGAATGTGGACGCTGGAAGGAAGGTCCGACGTGAGGGACAGACGGCGATCAGGGATGGGGAGGGCAGAGTGAGTTCCCGGGAGGAGGGAAGGAAGAGGTGTCTACTCACTGACAGAAAACAAGGCATATAATAACAGTCCATGATTCTTGACAGCCAATCTTGAACAAACTTGCTGGAAAGGCTCAGAGAAGCTGCGGCAGTGCGTTGCTCGGAATGGCACTACGGAATGGCTCCTAAAATGAATATTTGAATATAATGAGACTCCGGCGCAGACAGGCTCTGTTTTTCTTCCAGCCCCTCTGAGTCACGTGAACTAAGAGGCCCCGCCCCGCTCACCCAGGAGACAGCCCGCCCCTTCTCCACCCTCCCGCCCCCGCTTAGTCCCGCCCCTCCAGGCGAGGCCAACCTCTCTGCGCCCGCCGCCGGAGCCGCAGCGGTTTGGGAGGAGCTCCCGGCAGCGCTCAGCGGAGAACCTCAGCCGAGTCCTGCGGCTGGCGCGCATCTCAGGCTGCGGGCGCAATCGCCCTGGTGCTCGCCTCTACGCGCGGCGCGTTTAGCCATACCCTTGCAATAGTAGCCTGAAGCTGGATCTGGGGCGCACTGTAGGGAGTGCGCTTTGGAGCGCTAACACCATTCGAACGGGGCCAAGATCGGGGGCGGTCGAGTCTTGGCTGCCCACAGCTAAGAGAGGTACTTAAAAAGGAAAAGCGCTGTGGGACCCTACGCACACGCGTGCGCGCGCGCACGCACACCCACATCCCGCCACCTCCTCCCCAGGGTCTTCGAAAGGCCAAATATTGCTCCCAGCTACCGGCAGCCAACCCCTGGCGCATGCTTGCGGTGCTCAGAAGAGCTGGGCAACTGATTTAGCTCCCGGCCAAAAGATGCCGACCCTACCGCGCACGGGGTCGAAAAGAGGAGGATTTCAGGGTGTGATCGGTGTGGGAAAGTTAAAAGGAGCGACTGCTAGAGTAATTTCACTGGTTGCGTTATCTTGCTGAGAATCCCCGCATCTGTTGGGACGCTGCGCCCCCCTAATCCCCCCCCACAACACACACACAGCAAAGCAGATCCCCAGAAACAAGTCGGCTGGACCTTTCAAGGCAGAGGGGCGGAACGCCTGGGCTCCCCGCTCCAGGCAGATTGAGAAAGAGGTGTCGCTGAAGAGCGCATCACATTTTTCAGGTCTTAGTGTCGCGGAGATTTTTTACAACTCCCGAACCGGCACAGAACGGAAATCCCACCACGTTTCCAGGAGAGGAGAAAACCGTGAACAGCTTTCGGCCTGCATTCGACCTCTGCGTCTGCGTCTCTCCCAGGCTTAGCTTATTTTTTAAACCACTACACTCCACCCCCCACCACTTCCTTCCCCCACCCCTTCCTTCTTTGCACCAGCTGCAGAGTCGCAGCAAATATTCCTTCAAGTATTTTACCAACCCACGACTCAAACAATTACTGGAGTGACCTTACTCTAAGATGCTGCACGCAGGGCTCGCTTAGCGCAAGGGCCTGTTCGAAAACCTGAGCTGGCGTAACTGTGCTTTCAGCCATAGTGCGTGCGCCGGGTCACCCTCGGGGGCCGAGTCCCACTACTCCCGCCCCAAAGCCCTCTCCACCAGGCCTCCCTTTCCTGAGGCTGTTCCCAGTTTCTGCCTGGAGTCGCTTGGGAACTCGAGGACTCACTATGGCCGCCACACTCTCCCCAAGAAACTTAATTTTATTTAGGGGAAGCCTTTGAGGGAGCGGCGTAAACGTTAGAGCAGCTCAGCTCTTTCTCTGGGCCACTTCTGCCTGGCGCCACCCGACACTGCGGACCGGAGTGCGGAGGCCGCGGGCGCGCCTGCGTGACGGTCTCTGCCCCACAAGAGTCGCACAGCTTTTTGAGCGGCTTTCGCCTTTTCGGGTGGCGTGCCACAGCTGGAGAAAACTGGGGAAGGGCTAGAGAAAGCAAAGGTTATGTTTGAGAAGCCAGGATCCCTTAAAAAAAAAAAAAGTCCTATGGCGGTAGGACCTCCAAAAATAGGAAATGCACAGAGAGTGGCCGTGCCGCGGAATGTGGGTTCCTACAGTAGAAAGGGAGGGCGCCGGGATCCTAGAGAATCCTTGGCCCCTAGGAGTCTCCCAGGGTGGCGGCGGGAGCGCTCTGAGCGCTCAAACCACGCCTCAGGGGAAGGACGGGGTCGTTTCAATTTTGGATTCACTAAAATTTTTCTTTAATCCCGTTTTTCTTCTGTTTTGTTAATGAAAAAGATAAACTCCAAAGAGAACATTCATCTTCAGAACTTTTTCTTGGGGGAGGGAATGCAACTCGTGGCAGTCGTCTTTCACTTCCTTACCAGAATCTTCTCCCAATGCCGAAGTTTGTTTAGAGGTAGGCTCAGTTTACCAAGTGTGTGCCTTTTAGGGTTCTAGGGGCTCAAAATCGTCAGCTCATAAACTACGATATTCTCAAACCATCAATCAAAGCAGTGTCCGCGTATGATACGCCTGAGGCTTGGGGTCCAATTCCTGCGGGAAGGGGTCTTCTGGGACCCGGCAACCCCGAGCACTTTCCCGTGGGCTCAGGGGTGGGAGGACTTTGAAGAGCCTAGCGTCCTCCCTTCGTCCCGGCGGGAAGGGCCTGGGGAAGAGCCTCCCATCCGCTGTGCGTCTCGCCAGAGACTCGGGTAAGACACTACCCTGCAGGACGACTAGTCCCATCAGCCATTGGCATTCTGGCCAAGGTCCCTAGGAACATTACACTTTGAAGTGATGGAGGGAAGGTTCCTAAAGTACCGCAAGTCTAAGAAAATAGGTTGTGGAGAAGGCGCGTCCGGCAGCTGCAATCCATAGACTCTCAGAGCGCCCCGCCAGCTGGGGGCAAGGTTTGTGACAGTCCTCTCAACGCAGCCCCTCCTGAGACGCGCTCGCTCCAGAGGACCACAGAACTGCACTCCCTACCACGGAACCAGCTCCCGCCAGGTGTTCTCCCCCCACGCTTCAGTTCCTCAGCCTTCTAAGGATCTCTGAAAGTCACAACCAACTCTCTCCTACCTCTCCCGGCCCTTCCAGTCCTGGGATCGCAACCGCCAGCCCACGGGCAAAGAGTTCAGCCCTAGACCCCACAGTCTTTCCTAACGACCCCCTAGCGAGGACTTCTCTACTCCCTGCCTCTCCTGACTTGCACGTCCAAAAACTGGAAATTGCCCGGGGCCACCTGACGCAGAAGGTGCCCAGAATAGAGGCAGTAGCAGATATGGAGGTGTCTTTCAGCTCCAGCATCCCCAACTCCAGCACCACGTTGGGGGAATGAAAATAGGCCACCTTTTGCCCTAGTTAGGGTCCGAGTCCCCCGCTTCTCCCCCTAAGGATGCGCCTTGGACCCCTCTGCCTGGCACCCCTCGCCTGATAGCCTTGCTCACCATAGGTCCCTGCAGTAGCGGGCTCGCCAGCAGCAGCTCCTGGGGACCTCTGAAGGGCTGAAGTGAACCTGGGCGAGGGCCGGGGACTGGGGTGCTGCAGGCTCGAGACAGCTCGGACAGGAATCCCATCAGGGACAGAGGCCAAATACTCGGGCCGGGCAGCAGCGGCGTCTTAGGTTTCTGTCCCTCCTCTTGGATGCCGAACTCACCTAGCTTCAACGCTCCTTCCCTCCCACCTTCCTCTTCTGCCTTCTCGCAGCTACTCCTTCCTTCTCTTTCCCTCCCTCTCTTTCTTTCTTTCCTTCCTCCTCCTCTTCCCCAGCGCCCCTCCCTTCTTCCCTCCTCCCTCACTCGCCTCCCTTTCTGGGGATGGGAGCCCCGCCCACATCCTCCCGACCAGCTGCCTGGCCTCGCCTCGCAGGCCCGGGTCCCGGAAGCCCGCACAGCGCGCCCCAGCCCGCAGATGCAGCCAGGGCTGGTACGTCGCTCCCTCCAGCCCTGGTAAGCGGCCGGGGCTCACTTGGGGACCACGTGCAGAGGTACTAGAAAGCATGCATCAACTAGTCGCGGTACCTTCCAAAAATACCCATGGGAGTCTGGGCTTCCATGAGTTTAGAGTAACTGCTGCACAAACTGATGATTAAAACACTGAGTAATCACCATTTACCCTGAGTAATTAGAGATAATGAAACACCTCTAAAATCAGGTTATGGAGAAAGGAGCTGTTGGATTGGTTTAAAGGGTGGCCTTCCATAAACTGTTAAAGGAATTCCAAACGTTGAGAAACAGGCTGTGTGCAGAGCTGTGTGCCTGAAAGATACCTCTTCAGCTATTAAAAGGTGACTTTCCATCCAAAACTTTAAGTGGTACCTGTGGAAAGCCTTGGTGATGACCCTTAGAAAAGCATGCCCATTAAACCGGCTGCCTTCCCTCGTCTCCCCAGGCCTTACCTTTTAAGAGGACAGAAGTGGCTTTGCAGACCAACTGGGGCCATATTTTTAGTTAGAAAAGTGAGTTTATAGTTTAGAAGCCCTCTTAACTGTCACAGTAGTTATTTTGTTGTTGTTGATTGTTTATTTGTGGTGTACCTAAGACTACTTAACGTCAGCAATCTGACCTTCCAAGGAGGTAACAACCATAGAAGCTACCACCTTTTAGGCCACAAGGAAACAAGAAAAGATACCCTTTGGTCTGTTTTTAAAGAAGAAGGGGAATGGGGAATGGCCCTTTCATACCACTACTCCCCCCCAAATGCAAATAATCATATTAGCAGGGAGGTGGAATGTGGTGGCTTTTAAACCTTCCCAAACAGGAACTAATTTCACACACTGCCTCTGATGGAGCTGTAAGGGAGCTATCTGCCCCATCTCTGTTTTACAAACAAGGAAGGGGAAGGATAGTCAGGTTAAAGGGACTTGTCCAAAGCCCTGAAGTAAATCACAGCCTCTGCTTTGGAGTCTTGCTGTAATGCTTCAGGGCAGAGTTGAGGCTCACAACCCTTAGCTCCAGGTAGTCAGGGAGGACTGACCATTTCCTGTCCTGGATTTCTTTCCCTGGGAGAGACTTCATACTTCCCTGTCTCAGCAAAGCACTGAGCTCTTAAACAGATAATGCCCTAGCGTAGCTGGTCTATAAAAACTTCACATTTATACACCTTCAATATTTAGAAAATAGAAACTATTTCCTATACTCTGGGAGTAGAGATCACAAAGGATGGGAAGTGTATGAGAGTAGAGAAACGCTATCACAGCAGGGCCAAAGCATCCTGCCATGTTTTCCAGGCTTGGTGAGGTCTTTTGCTCAAACATCAGAATCAAAGATGCATGCCTTTGGCCAAGTCCTTTCATTCTTCTGAGTATCCGTTTTCTTATCTGGGACGATGAAAGGATTAGGACAGATATTCTGCGTGCTCCTTTGAACCTGAAAATGATTTGATTATTTTATTGTAATTTTAATGAACATCCACTTTCTTTCATTTTAAATCACTCCTGAGCCTAGCTCCTCTAAGAACCTCTGATTAAACAGGGCAGGGCAATAACACCAGCCTGGAAAGATGACTGAAAATATACCTCCATCTTCTAACACAGTCAAAATTACAGTTAATTATTAAAACTAACAACACAAAATTAAAAGTCCATTAAATAGTTACTAATGTCTCTCCTGCAGCATCAGGCAGTACGCTCCTTTAGCATACTATAAAGACTGATTGAATGTTCACTGAGCCCCCTACACCAATCGCTATTGTTTTAATTATTAACAAAATGCGTTCCTTAATGTTTAAACTCAGAAATAACACTGATATGCTCTCCTTAAAAACAGGGCTTTATTTCATTTTAAAGCACTAGGTAGTTTGTTTTTCTAATCCCAAATGTTTTTGGATGACAGCTATTATCTCATTTTGGTGAAGCCCAGACAATAAAGTGATCACCCATGAATCTGTGAAACCCACTGTCTAGGAGTTCCTAATTAAGCCACCTGACATACCTTATTTAAATACTGATATGGATCTTTAGGTGTGTGATGGGAGAATAACCCTGCGGTTCTCTTGGGACAGCTTTATTTCCTTCCCCAAATTTTAGATGGATGCAAACCATCTATTATCAACAGCTTTTAACCTACTCCTCTTTTTTTTTTTCTGCCCAAGAACAAATTACTTGTTGGCTAGAGAGCCAATCAAATATAGACCAGTGATCAGAGTTGGTGAGGGCAATCCATCCAGTTCTTTTCCCCTTCTAAATCTCCTCTTGAATTTTGGTTGTTTTATAGAACATAATATGGTTAGACCAAATAAAAGTCCACTCTAAAACATATAAATTAAAGGAGAAGCCCATCAGAATTCAGAAGCAACTGTTGCTCCTGTGCAGCTCCTGCTGAATGGAGCGCATTGATTTGTTATTTTTTCCTGGAGAGCATAAGTTAGTGCAGGGAATTTCGGGAGATCTTTCCCAAGTTCTCTGATGACAGAACAAAATCAAGACCCAGAAGTTTGGTTTTTATTGACATAAAGCCCACCTTAGGGGAAGATGTTCTGCATGCTTCCCTAAGAAAAGGTTGTGATCTTGAAAAAGAAGCTAATTACCTTTACTGGGTCAAAGTTTCCTCATTGTAAAATATGGTGATGGAACAAGTTCTTCACAGGCTTCTCAGGCCTCAGGATCTACAGATAGTAATCCCAGCTGTTAAATCATAGTCAAAATGCTTATCTTCCAGTGTCTCAGTTTCCTCTTTTATAACCCAAGAATCATTTTATATTCCAAAAAGTTCCTAGAAGCATTAAATGAGTTAATATGCTAAAAAGGAAGGCACAAAGGGGGGTCAATAAATATCAGTTATTATTCCTCACAAAAGTAATGATTAAATGAGCAAAGTAGAAGGTAGAGACACTTTGCTATTTTTATTTAAAGGTCATGGTAAACTTTTTAAAGCAAGAGGTTGTGTCTCACATTTATTGCACACATCTCAGGTGTTTATTGAATAAAAGCTGTTGTTTACATCAAATAACATTTACTGAATTAACATTCATTATTGTTTTCATATGCATATAGCTCTGTCAAGATAACTCATAACTGTCAAAGTCATACTTACGGAGATCAAACAAATGATAGATTCCCTGATACATCCAAAACATTTTCCCTCTCTGATTTTCTTGATTTCTAAGTCCTCTCACTTAACAATCTTCTGTATCCATCTTGTTAAAAACCTAACCCTGCCAGGTGTGGTGGTGGTCACCTGTAGTCCCAACAACTCCAGAGGCTGATACAAGAGAATCTCAAGTTCAACGCCAGCCTCAGCAACTTAGCGAGGTCCTAAATAACTTAGTGAGACCCTGTCTCAAAATAAAAATCAAATAAAAAGGGCAGGGGATGATGTAAACCAGTGGTAAATTACCTCTGGGTTTAATCGAGGTACAAACAAACAACAATAATAACAAAAACACAAAACAAAACAGAACAAAAAACTAAACCACTTCCTTTTTCCTGGTCAAGAAGTTTTTTGTTTAGATTTTGGCAGTTCTGGGGATTGAATCCATGGCCTCCCAAGTGCTAGGCAAGTATCTGGTCACTGAGCTGTACCCTCAACCCCAAGAAGAAATTTTAACCCAGTTGTATAAGACTGTTGTCCGTTCTTAATATACCCCACTCAAAGCTAAGTAATACTAGATTCTAATATTTTCTTATGAAAAAAAGAAAATGCAATACTGTTTCAGTTCCCTATGCCTTAAATTATTATCTTGCTACTCTCTAGAACATGGTTCATTTGAAAGAAATCCTTCAAAATATAATATTAAAAGTGGACAAATAATTCTAATTGAGATTCCGGTGATATCAGACAGATGAGAAAATTGCTTTTATATCCTAACATGTTTAACATGTAGATGACAGACAGGACACAGATGGGGACATTCTTTCTTTTCCGAGAAAGGGTTAAGATGGGATCAGCACACAAAAAAGGATATTTATCAGTGCCTCTTTAAGGATTATTGTCCTTAAAAAAAAAAATGGTTGACTGTACCCATTCTTTTAATTCTATACAGCAGGTGTGCTGTTTGGAAGCAAATTCTTATAAAATATGTGAAAAAGGTTAACACTTTGGAATGAATGTCTTTGTGCTCAGCTCTCATATCCTCCTCATTCACTCTTTCTCTCCCTGGTGTGTATGAATGCTGTGGCCTGGACAAGAATACAGTGTCACTAGAGGATAAGTCTTAAAAGCAGGGTGCAGTACTACTCCAAATTTTGACTACCAAGTGAATTCTTTCCAAATCAGATTGGGTAACAGCAGCTAAGAGTCTCCCCTCAATTCATGTTAAAAGCTTTCTAGTCTTTTGCATGGAAACCTTTATCCAAAGGTAAATGTGATCCAAGAATTTTTTAATCATATAAGTAAAATTTGTGTATTTTTATTGATAGTCCAAATATTTCATGGTCCTTTGGGTGGAGGAAGCCCTTTCACTAATATCCTTTTCAAGAATCATTATATGTTGGGATTGGAGCAGTAGCTCACTGGTTATGGTGCTTGCACTGCATGCGTGAGTACTCGAGTTCAAACCCCAGCACTATGTACACAGTGGAGTCTCAGAGCAACGAAGGCCACGTGAAAAACTAAATAATTGATTCTCTCTTTCTCTCTCTTACTGTCCCTCTCTCTTTAAAACAAACAAACAAACAAAAAAGAATAATTACATGTTGTTTATAGGTGCCTGGGGGATTAGATACAGATGGAATAAATAACTAAAAAATGCTGGTTTATGTTCACTTTGTGGGAATTCATCAAGTTGTATACCTGAGATTTACGAATTTTCTATTTATTTATTTATTATTTGAATTAAAAGTTTATGGAAAAATATGCTTTTTAAATGATTTTTGTACCAGCAATTTGAAATCCCCAGCAAGAAACAATGTTAGAGCCAAAGGGATGTGCAGGGCAAAACTAGAAGAAGCTTAATCTATGGTGCCCGGGCAGGCACAGCCCCTGAAAAAACAACCTAAGGCCTCAGGAAATACACTCTGGGGCTCCCTCCTCAAGGGTTGGTCACACCAACCAAAACCTGGCCTTGGGGCACCAGAGCAACCCAAGGCAGAAATCAGGCGTCCAAAGGACCAATGGTACTTTTCTCAAACTGGGGAGGGCCCATTACCTCTCTGCCAGAACAAAGGTCACCAGAGGCATCTGTGGCTTGTGCTAGCCTCTTCCCATCGTGGTTATTTCTGGCTGAGAGGTTTGGACTGAATATTGCAAAGCATCAGCCTCTGGGCAGAAATGCCAGGGTCACCAAATATGGGGGTGGGGTTGTTTGTTTGTTGTTCTTGTTTTTGTTTTTGTTTTCTAGTAGAAGTGCACAGAAGCCAAAACCACAGGTTAATTGCTCAAGAAGAAGAAGTGGGCTCCATATCCAAGTTCTGGAAGTACTAAGGCTTGGAAGATGGTTTGGGGAGAAGATAGTAATAAAATGGGACTCCGAAGAACTGACTTGATCCTTCTGCAAAGCTGAGTCCCAACCTGATGCAAAAAGGAAAATCTAAGTTCATATGGTCAATGATTGGCCCTTTCCAGGGCCTTGCGTCTCCAAGGCCTGGCTCGGAGATCCGCAAGCTCAATTTCCAGAAAAAAGAGGGGCATTGACAGGCTAAGTTGCAAGTACAGAAAGTAAGGTATTGGTATAAGGCAGGGAAGTAGCCCTCCTCTTCAGAAGCAATCAGGACTCACCCTGAGCTCACCTCCTAGGAGCAGATGGAGTATGTGGTGCTCATGCCCCGAAATTCTGAACTGCACCTGGTCTTCCCCGATTGCAGCTGGGCTAGCATGCTACTTTAGGGACATCAGCTCCAGTGCCTCCCCACCCTCCCCATAATGTCTGGTGGAGACGTCTTTTTCCAGTTCCTTATCCTCTTGCTCTCTCAGGTCAGAAACATCAGCCTGTGTCCTAGATGTCCCAGGGCCACAGGAGGAGAGCGGTGGTCCGGAAGATCGCGGCTGCTCCCAGAGTTTCAAGAGGCTGCAGCTCCCACTCCTTGCGCTTCCCTGCCGCTACGTCCTAGTAATCTGCGTTTCAGCTCGTGGTAGGCGGAGGGGTCGGGCCAACCACACCGCACAGCCGAACCCGGGTTCTTACCCTGCAGCGCCGCCTCCACAGCGCGGCCACAGCCTCCACCGCGTACCAGTCTCTCTCTTGCCCTCGTTATTTTTAGCTCAGCTGCTGCACCCTCCTACCTGCAAGAGCTCGTCCCGCTCTCAGACTTGTTTTGCAGGATTTGTGCCCCAGGTGGCTAACCTGACCCATACTTGAATAAACAGCAAGCACCCAGCAACCCAGCTGAGCCACGCACGGAATTTGCATCCAGCCGCGCAGCGTTTCCACCTCCTTTTTCATCTACGACTCTGAATAATTCCCGAGTCATAAGTTAATAAATAAAATTAAGAAAATGAAAGAGGTGGGACTCTGGTCCTAACATTAGTCCGAGGTGCGAGGTTCCCGGGACAATTCTGACCCTGGCCCCTGATGTTCCCACCTGAAATGGTAAGGATGCTGAGACAACAAGGTACCGAAGCATAGATTATTTTTGCAGAAAATTGCATTTGCAAAGTATTTGCAAGCTTGCTTCCCTAGCTAGCTATTCACTCCATTGCTGTTCCCGACAACAGGTTGTCCAGGATCCAGAGTGTGGTTTTTCCTATCAGTTAAAGACGAGGGTGTGCTTCCCTCCGTGTCTGCTGGTGCAATGGTACCTGCAAGTTTGTTATACCCTGGCAAAGTGCGATTTGTAAATCCAGGAGTGGGTGGAGGGATCTGACACTGAGAAAGGGAGCAGGTGAGGTTCCAGGTACCAGGAAGTTGCTTCAGATGGGCCCTGGTGGGTTAGAGGATCATTGCAGAGCACTGCACCCCCCTGCCCCGCCCCGCCTTCCCCCATCCCTCTAGCTTTTCCTTGAGCCAATTAAACAAAAGTTTAACTGAATAAGGGGTTCCAATTTATTCAGCTTAAAAGAATGGAAGGTTAGATTTTGTAGCCTATGCCTCAGAATTCTGATTTTAATTATGAAAATCAAGTTTTGTTCTTTGTTCATTTCCTACGTTTAGCGTGTCAACTACAAGTGACAGCTAAACATGACTTCAGCATGAGCCAAAGGAACAGTGTGGCTCTGGGAACATGAGGGGTTTGGTTGTATTTCTACAGTATTAGGTGGAATGGCACCACTGATACTGGATGATTGAGGGTCTGGTGGTCTAAAGGAGAAAAATGAGTGTTGACTTTCTTTGTTAAATTTCAATTAAAAGTCAACTCTCTTAGAGATTCTTAAATCTGCTATATGGCTTCATTAAGAATTCCTGAATGGATGTTAGGGGGATCTGAAAAAACTGTGATATTTATGCATACAATTTTTGGTGCAGCATTAAAGAGTTTGGAGCCATAGCTTTATCAAAGTTTCTAAGGGATTGGGACTCCAAAAAAAGGCTAAAAACCTCTAGCATATGCAACATATATGCTAGATTCCTTTTGGGATCTGTCTCTAAGTGACCTGCACAACAACTTTGATTCAATGGTAAATAGCTTTCACACTCAACCAAGTTCTTGAGTCACTGAGACAACAGAAAGTCACTCTTTTAAGAGCAAGCACTAGAGGTGAAAGGCCCCTAGCAGAATAATGATGTGGAGCCCACATCCCTGCTCTGCCCTCTGAACTGGACCCACCATTAACCCACCTAAGGCTCTTGTGACTCTCAGTGTGAGGACCAACTGTTGGAGTATATGAGAAACCAATTTACATATCACAAAATATATGGCTGATGGCATTTACAAAAAGAAATACTGTTGGGTTTCCACATGCCAGTTATAATTAAAAGAACAATTATGTAAATATTATAATTGCATGAACATTTGCATATTTTCTTCAACCATATACTTATAAGGAAAGTCAACATACTTTGGATCCCTAACAATTATTAGACATTTTCGTGTTTCATTATCTCACTTAATCCTTGAGACAACCTATGGCTTATATACTATAGTTATTGCAGCCCCCCCTCAACATTTTAGGAAATAAGTACAGAGAGATTAAATTACCTAGTCCACCCAGCTAACAAGCACCGGGTTTCAGTTCTGGATAAAGTCCCTGATTTAAAAAGTGAATATTAGAGAACGTGCAAATTTTGTTCAGATTTAAGTAATTCAATTCCTTGTGAGTTGGTTCAAAAATACAAGAGTTTAAAATATAGTAGCCACATTTGGGATGTGCAGTCTTTTCATAGACTTTTTGATGGAAAAAATTTTAACTTCCTTTCTATTTCCTCCACAGTTCAGGTTTACTAGCATCCTAACTGAAATTTATACAGATATTTCTTTTTTAGTGGCATTAAGCTTCTTTAACTAATAAACCAGTCTTATTATGAAAGAGTACCTCTGTCTTCCACTCCAGCAGTTTCTCCAGTAATCCTTTGTCATAGGAACATCTTCAGCAACTAGCAGAGGCCAAAACTGAGACCTGCTCATATGGTTAAGTATCTGACTCAAGATTAAAGAGCCAAAACAGTGTGTGTGTGTGCGCGCGCGCGCGTGTGCGTGTGCGTGTATAGCAACACATCATTGGCTAATGAAGATAAAATAGAATCATTTTGCTGTTCCCTGTGTTTTGGGCACATTGAAAGAGCTACTACAAACTCTGGTCCACTTTCTTTTCAGTGATTTCTTATGCCTTTAGCATGGCACGTAGATTGTTCAACAGATAGTTCTACTTTTTTGAGCCAAATCTATACTTCACAGTTTGTGGACAATCCAAAGAGCAGGCAGGCAGCTATTCTTGATCTTTAATAATTATGTTTTAATTATGTCTTGAAAACTAGTATTGCAGAAAATGAATTGCAAGGGCAAAAAGCAAAAGCAAATACTAATCATAGTAGGTCCTTTGCTAAAAAATAAAACTAGTGAGTAGTGGTGTGGTTTTGAATAAGACTCAGGTTGCTGGGGCTGGAGAGGTGGCTCTGAGGTTTCGGCGCTTGCCTGGCAAGCCCAAGGACCCGGGTTCAAACCCCAGCACCACGTACACAACTAAGTGTTGTGTACACAACTAAGTGTTGGAGCAACTAAGGCCATGTGAAAAACTAAATAAAGTTGTTTCTTTCTTTCTCTGTCTCTCTCACTGTCCCTCTCTCTTAAAAAAAGAAGACTCAGGTTGCTGGGCTGGACTAACAGATGAAAAAATATTTTTTTCACCAGGGATTAAACCAGAAGTGCTTAACCACTCAGAAACATCCTCAGATTGTTTTATCTTTTGCTTTAAGACAGGGCCTTGCTGAGTTGCTTAGGCCCTCACTGAGTTGCTGAAGCTGGTTTTGAACTTGTTATCCTCCTGCCTCAGCCTTCTAAGCCGCTGGGTTTATAGCATGCACTACCACTCCCAGTCAGATGGAAAATTTTCTATAGCATTTTGGTACTTATAGAAGGAGGATTTGATGGAATGATTTTTTAAAGTGCAATAGTCAGTATGGTATGATTTTTTAAAAACAGACTTGAAAGCAGCCTGTTTTTGACATAGCTAAAACCAGTCATATTGTATGTCTTATTCTGTCCTGTGCTGCTGTAACAGAATACCACAGATGGGGTTATTTATAAACAAGATAAGTGCATTTGAGGGTAGGGAATGCAAGATGCAAGGGTTACATTTGATGAGGACCTTCTTGCTGAGTCATTACCTGAAAGAAAGCATCACATGGAGAGAGACAGCATGTGAGAGGAAAGGGACGGAAACCATCCTTTACTCCTTCAATAACCAACTTGCTCCCTTCATGATGACCTTGATCCATTAATGAGGGCAGAGATCTCACAGCCTCATCACCTATTAAAGGTCCCACCTTTCAATATTGATGCAATGGCACTTTTCCAACACATGAACTTTGGGGGACATATTTAAACCATAGCATTGCTATATGAACTTGGACATGTGTTGCCTTTTGAATGTCTGTGGTTCCTCACAAGTTATATGAGCTAAATGACCTCTAAATGTTAGGTATTGGTAAGCTTTATCTGTAAAGGGCCAGAAGGTAAATATTTCAGGGTTCGTGGGCCACATAGCATCTCTGTCATTATTTCTTCCTGCTTTCTTCTTCTTTGCGTTTCTTCCTTTCCCTCTTCCCACTCCTCCTCTTCCTCTTTTCCTTCTCCTCCTTCTACAATTGCTCACTAATGTATAATCCATTTCTATTAGTTTTCTAGGATGACCATAACAAAGTACAACAGAACTTTATTGTCTCACAGTTTTGGAAGCTAGACATCTGAGTTCTGTGGACCGAATGTGTCCCCTGAAGTCCACGTGTTGGAAACTTAATCCACAATGTAATGGTGTTCAGAGGTAGGGCCTTTAAGAGGTGATTAGGTCATGAGGGTTCTGACCTCACGAACGGATTAATGCCATCATCACAAGAATGGGTTTCTGATAAATGGATGAGTTTCGTTCCCTTCCCCCACTCTTTTTCAAGCTCTCTTCCTCTTACCTTCTCTTGCCTTTCATGATGTAGCAAGAAGGAAAGCCCTTATCAGATGCCAGTACATTGATATTGGACTTCCCAGTTCCCAGAAACTGGGACTTTCCACTGTTTGTGAATTACCCAGTCTATAGTATTCTGCTATAGCAGTGCAAAATGGACTAAGACACTTGGCTTATAGAAGAAACACTCTGATCTCTGCTTTTAGGTTCACATAGTGCTCTCCCTATGTATGTGTCTACATCCAAATTTCCCCTTTTTATGTAAGGACACAGTCATATGAGGAGCCCTACCCTATTATAGTATCACTTCATATTAATTATATCTAATGACCCAATTTCCAAACTAGTCACATTCTATGGTGCTGAATGTTATTTCAAAAAATGAATTTGGAGGGACACATAATTCAATCCATAATGCCATTCTTTGCTCATTCACCATTCAAAAGTAGGTCATGGGTTGTACTATGCTGATCCCTTTAGTAAAGTTCTTGTTTATTCTAAAATCCTATAATTTTCTATTCTTCATGACATTTTATGAGATGAAGGTCTCACTAAATTGCTGAGGTAGGTCTCAAACTTATAATCCTCTTGCCTCTTCCAAGTGGAGGAATTATGAGTATATGTCCTGTTGTATGGGATGCGCAAGTACACGGGTTCAAACCCAAGCACCCACATACACAACTAAGTGTCAGAGCAACGAAAGCCATGTGAAAAACTCAATAAAAATTGAGTCTCTCTCTCTCTCCTTCTCTCTTTCTCACTGTCTTTCTCTCTTAAAAATAGTCTGATATGAAAAGCAGACCCCCAACAAAATAAATAAAAACAATCTAAAATATAATGGTGGCAGTAAGTCCTAAGAATAAAATTTAAGTGGGAAGGAGAGATAGTCATGTGGTTGAATTTTAATGGAGTAGTGAGGGAATGTTTCACAGAAAAAGTGATATTTGAGCAGAGACCTGAATGAGATAAGGGAACAAGCACATGGATATCAGGTGCTGTGGTTTGGATATGATTTTACTGTGGTCCCCAAGGATTCGTGTACAGAAAGCTTGGTCCTCAGTACAGTGATGTGGGAGGTGGTGGAACCTTTAGAAGGTAGGCTTAGTGCAAAGTAAGTAGGTCATTGGGGCACTTCCTTCAGAAAGGATTAACAAAGCTCTTAGGGGACCCCACTTAGTTCATATGAAAGTGGGTTGTTATGAAAGGTCATTCCATTCTGTGGATTCTGGTCTTACTACTCTGTGGATTCTGGTCTCACCATGTAATCCCTCTGACACATACCTCCACCACAGTGCTATATGCCAGGAGGCCTTCACCAGTAGCTGAACAGATGGAGTTGCCCAACCTTGGACTCTTAGTCTCCAAAACTGTAAGTGACATGAACCTCTTTTCTTTATACATTACCCAGCCTCAGGCATCTGATTGCAGAAACAGAAAATGGACTAGGATACCTAAAGAAGTCATGCTTGTATCAAAAGAAAGAACAATAGGAACTCTGAGGTAGAAGTGAGGGCCAAGCACGTTTAGGAAACAGCAAGGAGGAAGCATGCTTGAACACAAGCAGGCAAGAGGGAATATGAGGAGATGAAATCAGAGAGATGTGGTGGGAAGGTGAGATGTCCAATGGTGTATGGTCTTGAATCACCACCTTAGGTAAGAGTCAGTGTCAGGATGAGGGTGTGGGAAGCAAAGCACAAGGATTAAGGAGACAGTCATTCTCAGAACTGTCCAAGTACAGGCGGGGCACCTAAGAGTGAGTGCCTCCTTAAATATGCACCCCAAGAATCTCCCTGGCTTCACCCCAGTTCTGATCCTGGTAAAGAATTTGGCTTCAATTACAAGTGAGCCAGGAAGCAGCTAGAGGGTTGTGAGTAGAAGAGTGGCATGAATAACCTTGACTTTTATTAGAATCACTGTGGCTGCTGTATGTAGGGCAAGGATGGGATAAATGAGACCAGAGGACTACTGAACTAGCTTCCCAAGAAAAGTGAATCAAGACTTCATACCTGGGGGCTGGAACGAGAGGCTCGGCAGCAGCACACTTACCTGGCATGCATGAGGACTCAGGTTCAAACCCCAGCACCACATACACAACTAAGTGTCAGAGAAACAAAAACCAGAGAAAAAAAATTAAATTGACTCTCTCTTCTTTCTTAAAAAAAAAAAAAAAAAAGACTTCATACCTGATAACCCACCCAGGGATTGGCCCCCCTATAATTATGAATTCTCATGAAAAGACTACACCTCCCTATCTCTCACAGGACCAGGAATTTTGGGGACCTGAATGTTTGAGATCCTCACGCTCAACCCTCTCATTTGACAGATGATGAGACTGGGACCCAGAAAGACAAACCTATAATTACTCACCTACTTAGTGATTGAGTGTGGCAGATTGCATTTTCAAAGCTAGCTACAAAAAAATCTTTTTTGTTCCACATGCTCTTTTTTTTTTTAAGAGAGAGAGAGGGACAGTGCAGTGACAGAGAGAGAGAGAGGGAGAGAGGGAGAATCAATTTTATTTAGTTTTTCATGTGGCTTTCATTGCTCTGCAGCTTCACTGTGTACGTGGTGCTGAGGTTCAAACTCGCGCACTTGCGCATGCCAGGCAAGCACCATAACCGCTGAGCCACCGCTCCAGCCCCTCCACATGCTCTTGAATGCAACTTTGGCGCTGACCACTGAAAGATGGGAATCTATATTCCACCTTGAATCTGGGTATATCAGTTTCCTATAGCAGCTGTAGCAAATTACCCCAAAACCTTATGGTGTAAAACAACACAAATCTGGAAATCAGAATTTCAAAACAGGTCCTACCTAGAAGGGTAAAATCAGGTATTGGCAGAGCTGGACCCTTCTGGAAGCTCTTGGGAGAATCTGTTTCCATCCTTTTCCAGCTTCTGGAAGCTGCCTGCATTCCTTGGCTCATGGCCAGCATCTCTCTGCCCTTCTGCTTCTGTATCATATCTCTTTCTCTGATTCAGTACCTTCTAGATTCCTGTTTTGAGGACCTTTGGGATTATATCATATCCACCTGGATTATCCAGGATAATCTCCCTACTCTAGGTCCTTAACTTAATCACATCTGCAAAGCCCCTTTTGCCAGGTAAGCTCACATATTCACAGTTCAGGGATTAAAATGTGAACACTTTATAGAGTGCTATCATTCTGCCTAACATACGAGGTAAATTTATGACTACAGAAGAGCTGAGGCTATGTGACATCCAAGTCAAGGTCGTGAAAGTAATAGTGCATCCAACCATTGTCCTGAATCACAAGTTGCCCTTGCTATGTTGTGAGGAGGCCCAAACTAACTCAAGCAGAAAGGCTACAGGAGGAGCCATGTGTCAGTGCCCTGTGCACAGCCAGCTGTGGCCTCAGCTGATACCAGCATCAATCAGCACCCATGTTAATGAAGTTGCTTCCAGATGACTCCAGAACACAGCCGTCACACCACTCACCTTTCAGGTCTTCCCATCTGAGTCTCCAGACATCACAAACAGAAAAGAAGTATCTCCATTATACTCAGTTCAAATCTCAATCCACAGTTAATATGAGAGAGAATAAAATGATTGCTGTCATTATAAGTCACAAAGTTTTGAGGTGGTTTGTTACAAAGCCCTAGGTAACTGATACAGAGCCTCATAGAAGAACCGAAGTCTTTAGTTTCTCAGCTTCAGGGATTTTTCCACCTTAGTTATAACCTTTTAGTCAAGCAAGAAAACCAGTGAGCAAGAATCATTTGTTGAGCAGCTGTTAGGATCAGTGCCCTCTGGAAAAATAGAAGGGACTCTAAAACTTACTCTTCACCTTCAGAGAGCATTGCCTAACCCAATGCAAAAGACATCTAGGAGCAAAGTTAGGAGGCTGGGGGGCTGGAGCCGTGGCTCAGCGGTTATGGCGCTTGCCTGGCAGGTGTGAGTACGAGAGTTCAAACCCCAGCACCACGGACACAGCGAAGTAAGGGAACAACTAAAGCCATGTGAAAAAGTAAATAAAATTGATTATTTCTCTCTCTCTCTCTCTCTCTCTCATATATATATATATATATATATATATATATATATATATATAAAGTTAGGAGGCTGGTATACAAGGCATGAGACGGGAAGATGCTAAATCCCAAGTGTGACACAGGAAAAGGAGAAATACCAGAGTTCAAGGAATATTCTCAGGGTAGTTGACAATTCCAGGTGAAGAATGTGCAGAAAGGAGAGAGAAGGATTCAATCATTTTTAGCTTTTAATGTAGATAGGAAATCTAGGAGGAGACTCAGCCTTGAGGAAATTATGGTGTACAAATTCAGTCTGGTCATCAATGGAGTTAAATCTGTTCTCCAAAGCATTTTTATCACTAAACAATGCTCAGTTCCCAATGATGGAGCATTTAGAGAACTAACGAGGAACACCGTAAGAGGTACCTGCACTATTTGTGTACGGAATTGGACTTCATATTCAGGAGCACATCTGGTTTCGGTACCATTTATGGCAGATGCTGCCATTTCACACGAACGAGTAGCAGTTGTTTTACACAGTAAGTCACACAAGGGAGAGGAATAAGTGGAGCCATCACTATTTTACTACTAACAAAACATTCAGAATGAGGACTGCTTCTTCCCAGTGTGTGCATCCTCTTCAGCTGAAAGTTTCTCTTGTTCCAGGGAAGAAGCAATTTTCTCTCCAGTGTCTGTTGAATTCCAAAGCGTGTTCATGTGGACCTCAGAAACATACACAAGCAAGAATTTACCACCACAAGTATGTTGTTTGATTTTTGCCACAATGGACTAGAAAGTTTGCTTCTACATACTTACAAACATATTTGGGAAACTGTTCAGTTTTCATCAGGGCCCATGACTCCATGGACAACCAGTTCCTCGATGATCTGATTTGTAGTTAGTGCAATTAGAATTTACTTGAGCCACAGATAAATGATTTCTACCTTGCATTTCATTCTTCTTGTGGGCAAAAATGCATTGGTGGACTCTGTGGGAACTTAGAAAAGCCCATGGACTAGAATAACACATATGAAGCATACAGCTGGTTGAGAAAAAAAATTAAAGGACTTCAATTTTTGTGGTTTTAGATGAGATGTGCATAAAATAGGCATATCAATGCCCTACTTTAGTTTTATGAAATAAAATATTTTTCTGATTATAAAACTTTACAATTTTTAGAAAATATGTGAAAGGCACTAAGAAAAAGCCAAAACTTTCTTGTGACCCTTCACCCAGAGATAACCACTATCCAAAGCTTGACAAGATGCTTGGGGCCTCATGCTTTGCACATAAACACTTGGGAAAAATTTTGTTTTTAAACAACTTTATTGAGTTTTTCACATGGCCTTAGTTGCTCTAACACTTAGTTGTGTGCATGGTGCTGGGGTTTGAACCCGGGTCCTCGTGCTTGCCAGGCAAGCACTGAAACCGCTGAGTCACCGCTCCACCCCTGGAAAAAAAATTTTTTAAGAGAGAGGGACAGAGAGAGAGAGAGAGAGAGAGAGAAAAAATTTTATTTAGTTTTTCATGTGACTTTCGTTGCTCAGACTCCATTGTGCTGGGGTTCGAACTCGTGTACTTGCACATGCCGGACAAGTGCCATAACCGCCAAGCCACCACTCCAGCCCCATCACTGGGAAACTTTTAGTGAAATTATGCAGCACTTCCTGATTTACAAACTGACTTTCAAAACCAGGTTTCTTTTTTAAACTTACTGTATCATGAACATTATTACATCAGATTTCATTTAGGAAGTCAATGTGAGAGGTTTCTATGGGCTGGATATATTTATTACATGTATGTTTGATTATATACTGATTTTCTTTATGTTACATCCATTTTCTTTCTCCTCAGTCAATAAATATTTACTGCAGACCCACTGTAAGTCAAGTACTGTTCTGGGCAGTAGGGATACAGAGGAGAATGAAACAGACAAAATCATTACCATCTTTGAATTTCCATTCAAAAAGGGGAGGCAGGTGATAATCAAATAGAAAACATGTAGTATGAGAGGTGATGTAGTGGTTCTCCTATTGAATAAAAGTTTTCAATATGATCTTCCACTGTTTCTGACTTGTGTCTTCACAATAAAATCTAATTTAATAAAAAATGAAAAAGCCAGGCACAGTGGCACATACCTGTAAGCCCAGTGACTCAGAAGGCTGAGGTAGGAAGAGTCCAAGTTCAAGGCCAGACTCAGCAATTTAGCAAAACCCTGTCTCAAACTAAAAAATAAAAAGTGCCAGGAATGATGCTCAGTGGTAGAGCACCCTTGGGCTCAATCCCAAGTACTTTTTTTCTAAAAAGAAATCATTTACAATCCTCATTTACAGTTGGGGTTTGGATGTATTTATAACTATACCAAAAACACTCTGGGGAATCAGGATGCTCAGTAGTTGAGTGCTTCAAAATAAATAATCCCAAATAAAGAAGCTTAAAATAACAATTATTATCATCTCTCATGGCCCTATAGATTGACTGGGCTCAGCTGGACATTTCTCACTTGGGGTCTCCTGCTGTTGCTGTCAGATGATAGCTGGGGCCTCAGAATCAGAAGGCTCAGCTGGTCTCATGGTATCTGGACATTTTATGTGGTACGTGGCATCCCTTGAGAGAGCTTTCCAAGTACACAAATCCGAGGCCACTAGACTTCTCCTAACTTCATCCCAGAAGTCACACAAAGTCACTTGCACCATATTCTATGGAGGGTACAAAGACTCTAGATTCAGTGTAGGAGGGTCTTCAAGAGGCAGAGTTCCTCAGGGAATTTTTCAGAAACTGGAATCCATGGTATTTGGAATGTGCTAATTTTGCTTAGGCAAAATGAGATTGCATTATCAAAGATCACCCACAGTGCTCAGCCCAAACTAAGTAAAGGTCCTTTTCTAAAACAATCTCAAACACACAAGCCTGCTAGCTCTCGGGGTTAGGTAATGCTGTCAGTAGGAAGAAATGCTGATAGAGTCACTCTCCCATTCTCCCCAAGGTATGACTCCAGTGGGTGGGGTTGGTGAACTAGACGTCCTGTCCCTTTTGTTGAAGACAGAGGACTCCTACCACTGACAGCCAGCAAGCAATATTTGTTTCTCTTCTCCAGAAGGAGCAAAGCACATCTGAATATCCACTCCGGCTCTTTTTAGCACACCAGGTGTGTTGTGCTCTGGCTGCCCTATCATATGCACTAGTGGCAGCCCTGGCCTGTCGCTCCTAAAAGCATTTTGGACTGGATGCTCACCAATCTATTTAAGTGCATTTAACTCCTGTTGTTTCACAAGAACCTCATTCTTCAGATTAGGAAACTGAGGCAGAAGCGAAGCAGTGTGCACTAGCACCTAGGTAAGTAGTGCACCTGGCATCTGAACCCAAACCGTCCAGTACTAGAACCCATCCTCCTTTTTTTTTTTTTTCAAAGAGAGAGGGACAGTGAGAGAAAGAGAGAGAAACAATTTTTATTTAGTTTCTCATGTGGTGTCTGTTGCTCCAAGACTTCATTTTATTCGTGGTCCTGGGGTTCAAACTCACGTACTATCGCACGCTGGGCAAGTGCCCTACCCGCCGAGCCCCCCCTCCAGCCCCCACAGCTCATTCTCTGGATGGTGGTGTTGCTTTGCTTGCAGAAAAATACTTCACCCTTCTGAGTTGCCGTTTCCTCATCTGTAAAAGAGACCGAACACCTCTTCCCTTACTTGCTTATGCTAAGAAGTGAGTATGTACGCAGCTTTGCCACTTAGAAGATTTGTAAACTTGCACAAGCTTCTCAATCTGTCTTAGCCTTGCTTTCCATATTTAATAAATGAGTACAGCATGTTCTTTTTTTATTAGAAGATATAGAGATACAGTTGAGGGGGAAACATTATCAAACCATAGGTAACCAATGTATATACATACTTTGTTATCCAGGGGTAATGCCAAAACATGGATGACCACCTTGTGTTTCACCTGTTGCAGTTTCCCCCAGAAGAACTCTTGCATAAAATGGGTATCTCGTGGAGGAAAGGCACCGGCTTTTGGGATGGTTCCCCCATATTCCCACTCTCCAGTCTCCTATGAGTTCTTCATATGCCCTCCCCTCTCCCCATCCCCCTCCCTACGCCTCCAAGTATCCTAGGGACCCATCCCCCTATTACTCTGAGAATCACACAATTTGAAGTTATTGTCAGGTTAGCCGTCTAACCTACTGCTTCCCCATGTATTCTAGCTTCCACAGAGGAGAGAAACCATTCGGCCTTTAGTCTCTGAGATTGGGATACTTCACTTAGCATAATTCTTTCCATCTCCATCCATTTGATATCAAAAGCCATAATATCGTCTTCTCTAATGGCCAAGTAGTATTCCATTGTATATATGTACCAAAGCTTTCGTATCCACTCATCAAGTGAGGGGCATCTGGGTTGGTTCCATAATCTAGCTACAGTAAATTGAGCTGCTATAAACATTGAGGAAACCACATCACTATAATACGCTGATTCTAACTCTTTTGGGAAAATCCCCAGGAGTAGGATAGCTGGGTCATAAGGTGGTTCCATCCTTAATTTTTTGAGGATTCTCCACACTGCTTTCCATAGTGGCTGAATCAGTTTGCAGTCACACCAGCAGTGTGACAGTGTTCCTCTTTTCCCACAGCCCCTCCAGCATCTGTTATTGTTAGAATTTTTCATTTCTGCCACTCTGACAGGAGTGAGGTGGTATCTCATTGAAGTTTTGATTTGCATTTCCCTTATAACTAATGATGTAGAGCATTTTCTCATATATTTATGGGCTTTCTGGACTTCCACTGGAGAGAAGTTCCTTTTGAGTTCTTTAGCCCATTTATTGATTGGATTATTTGTGAGTTTGGAGTTTAGTTTCTTTAGTTCCTTATATATTCTGGATATTAGTCCTCTGTCCGAGGTGTAGCAGGCAAAGGTTATCTTCCATTCTGCAGGTTCTCTCTTGATGCTTTTGATTAGATCTTTAGCTGTGCAGAAACTTTTCAGTTTAATTGCATCCCATTCATTCATTCTTGATTTTACAGCTTGAGCCATGGGAGTTTTGTTAAGGAAGTAGCTGCCGACTCCTATACAGCATGTTCTTATGAGGAGTTGAAGGCATAATGTACATAAAGTGTAATGTCTGACATAAGAGATTTGATAAATGCTATTAATTGGCTAATATATTTATTGTTTATGTTATAACACAGTTTTGAATTTCTTAACTTAAATCTAACACCCTTACAAGTCTCTTGCTGAAATTGTTGTTATTTTGTCTGATTTTTTACTGTTCTCTTACTTTCCCACCCAGGAAACAGCTGCACATTTGGGCAGAGGGACATAGAAAGCATTGGTAGATAGTCACGTTGCCACCACAGATGTCTCTGCCTTGGCTGAGGACAGAAGACAACAGCCAATATTCACAGAGGACTGCAGATGTTCTCCTTTAACTTGGATCAGAGGGGCCATTACAGACAACACAGTGTGTGGGTATTGCAGACTTTTCTGTTAGAAATGGAATATTGCAGAATATGCACATATTCATCCAAAGCTTCTTGAATACCTACTCTGTGCTGAATTGTCTTGGAAATACAAAGATGAATGGAACATACTCCCTGTTCCCCGGGACCTAAAAATAAAGACAGGGGGACAAAACACACATAATGAACTATATAACACAGTGTGAGGAGTTCTATATATAGCAGAAATACAAACAGTGGTTGATCTCAGAAGGAGACATTTTGTCAGAGAGGCTTAGAAGGAGACAAGGAAGGCTTCTTGAAGGATGTGGTATTTTATCAGGACTGTAAATTAATGAAAGGACTTTAACAGGAGATAGGGAAGGAAGGACAAAGATCATGCAGGTGGAGGAAATGATGGGAAGGCAGGTGGGGAGGAAGGTGATTAGAGCAGGGGATGTGATAAGTGCTGCTGTTTGGCTGGGCCACCTCCAGCCACAGCTTCACCTTCCCCAGACACTTTCCATGCTGTGACACCCTCCTAGTGTTTGAGTCATAAGCAGAAGATTGCTGGGTTAGGGTTCTGGGAGAGTATTTCCCTCACCCATACAAATAGGACAAGCTCAATTAACACGTACTTTCCTTCAAATTTTACCCTTCACAGTCTCTTCTTTCTCCTCCTGGGCACTGTGGATGAGATTCCCTGAGGTGTGTTGGGGTTGTGAAGTGATAATAGAATAAAAGCTGTACAGAGAGAGGAGCTTGGGCCACCATGGGGTACCTGCACCAGCCCTTGGATGGTAGACCTCTTAATTTCTTATTAGGTTAGAAAAATATCTCTCCATTTGTTTAAACCAGCATACCAGCTCTGTTACTTGGAACCAAAGGAATTTCTGATTAGTAGCGCAGGTGACAGTGACTCAGAGGATACAAAGCCAAAAAAAACTAAACAATAAAAAACCCTGCAGAATCCATACTTCGAGGGACCATAAAGTCCATGTATAGAATGACTGAATGACTGTTCCTTATGTGGTAGGCAGAGGGGGGACATGTAGCTAAGTGGTAAGCATCTGCTCAGCATTCATGAGGTCCTAGGTTTGATCCCAGCACCATCAAAAAAAAAAACACAAAAAACAAAAATGAAACCACTTGTTATTTACTAAGCAATGGAAAACCAGTGATGGTTTATCGCTGGTAATACTGAAACTGCTATCAGAAAGTTTATTCAACAACAAAAAAGGAAAATGCTTGGAATCAAAGAAATTGAATAAGAAAGAGTTCTAATGGTTGCTGTAATAAGTCATGTCCCTATCATAGTCTGTATCACTAACATGTATACATGTATCATCAAATATATGCAACTGATACTTACTTTCTCAGTTTAGGTAAACTTTACTTATAAAAGTTGGCCATGTCACTGATTTGTAATATACAGTCTAAATAAGGTGATATTTTGCTCTACAAAGGCAGCTTTGAAATCAGTTCCTTAAACCTCTTTGGCAACCAGACTAAGATTCCTTCCCCTCATTCTTTCCTTTTTAAAAATTGAGGTGCCACCACCCTTTAGTAGAAGAGCAACAATAAGCAGCAAAGGGATGGGGACCGGTGAGAGGCATTTCACAGGAAGAACTGTTCAGTCTAGCCAACTGTTTCAATGTGGCAGGGCCAAGAACCAAGATGAATGCACGATGACTCCAAACTAAGGCTTATCTTGCTGGAAGTCAGAAAAGAGAATGGAAGTCATGCAGACGGGGTGGAAAATAGTGGACTCCTCAAGTCATTGACTGCCAGAAATGGATACTTTTAAGAATTGTCTACATCAGGTGGGTCCCTTCCAGGGACACCTCCTGGTGCTGCATCTTGGTTTAGGGGATATAAAGATCACTTGAGGATCTCACTGTTCATCCATTTGTAAACATTGAGTGTCTACAACTAACCAGGCTTTGTGGAAGTGAATACAAATATCGTACGTTAAATCCCAGGGCTCACGACATTTGATAATAGAGAAAAACAGATAAACGAACAATGGCAAAACAAGACATGCCATAGGCGTGCTGCGGAAATGTTGGGATAAGAGGAAAGCTGGACGGATGTCTGGGAAGCCTTCACAATGGAGAGGAGCTGTCTGAATGCTAAGTAGGCAAGAGCATTCCAGACAGGATAGACCGCATCTGACCCAGGTGTCACCACACCTAGTGCATCGCACCTGGGGCTGCTGCAGCTGCAATGGGGGAGGAGTATGTGTAATTAAGTGGATGAATGAAGCCCAAAATGTAATCTGCAATTTACTTGCACAATTTTCTTAACCTGTCTGGGCCTCCCTTTGCTTCTCTGTTAAATGGGAATAACTTCGTGGCAGCTTTTATAAGGATTAAATGGGATAATGAATGCTTAAGACAGTACCAAGCATAGTAAATGCTCAATAAATGTTAGCTCTTATTATCCAATAGGTCACAAGCAAGGATTAGATTGGCATTTTTAGAAGGACAGCAGTTGTTGCATGAGTAGATTATGTGAAGCAGGAAGTCCAATGGGAGTAATAAAATGGAGCTTAGTGTGGCCAGTGGTGGTAGACAGCTCTGGAGAAAGATCAGAGCATGAATATTCAGTAAGCCTCAAGTTTCTTTACTCAGCAATGAGAAACAATGATATTGCAGCCTTTGAAGGTAAATGGATGGCTGTGGAAGAAATTATGCTGAGTGAAATCAGCATAACCCAGAGAACCAAGGGTCAAATGTCTTCACTCATCTGTGGAGGCTGGAGCTAGACCCTGACCATTGAGAAAGGAAGTTAATTCTCATGTTTTAAATCCTGAAAAGATGTTGTTACATACAACCTAAGGCATTCGTAGAGATGTATTGAGAAGGAGGGGGATGATAAAGGTGGGTAATTGGGGGGGCTCTCTTGGGGGGGTAAATCTAATATTCAGAATTTATATATATATATTATATTGTTTTGTTAGAAGCATGTTTGATTGTTTAACAAATAAATTTCTTAATAAAAATAAAATAAAATATGCAAAACATTATTGAATAGGTTATTAAATTATAAGCCGTCAGTTTGAGAGGAAAGACTGGAACACGGTGTCTTTCTCGGTGTAAGAAATGCTGTTACTATATTGTTGTCATATGAGATGATCAAAGAACAGTCAGGAAAGTGTGCAAAACATTTATGGATAAGGCTAGTTACTAGTAAAAATATGTTTCTGGATTTTGTGATTTTTTTGGTATTTGATCTTCAAAATTGTCATTTGTTGTGGTTTCACTTCTTATTTGAAATAGATGTTTATCTTCACACTAAAAAAAAGATGGCATAGTAAATTGTAAATTCAAATGCTGCAAAATGAAAACAATATCAAACTACTTGTAGGTTGTGAAATGTTTAGTTTATGGAATTAACCCTGAAGGTGCAGGAATTTCCTTTAATTCTAGAGGGTGAAGTAGCTTCATTCAGCATAACATGTTTTGCACTTTTCCATCAGATTCTATCATACCATGGTCATTATTCAGCCCACTGAGCATTTAATCGGTGTAAAAAGGATTTCTTCAATACTTATTATGTACAAAGTATTGAGAAAAGTGTCATGATCTTTAGCACAAGATCCAAGTTTGTTCTAAAAGGTTGTTCTTGTGCTAAAGAGCCCTAGGGGAAAAGGATGTATGATTTTCAAAATCTGAAGATGTAAAAGCAATAAAAAAAGTTATAAACAACTGTGAAAATTCACTGAGTCTTTCTAAAATAGTATAATATCCAAAATAAGACAAAACAAAACTGCAAACTTTTCTTATAGAATTTCTATAGTTCCCAAGCAATATCATGATTCTGTCGAGCTCTACTGAGCAGCATTATCAGGGGAAGCAGTCTGTTGCTCTCCTGAGGGTTGTTCCCATGAGCACACCTAAACACCAATGTTTACCAGGGTTTCCCACAGTTCCACCATCTGATGGTGGAGGTGCAGCAAACACAATCACCACAGACACTATGGCTTTTGATCCAGAACCTACCATGTGCCAGAGAACTGATCACTGACCTCTACAGTAGCCCTGACTCATAGGTATCACTGTCCCCCACCTCGTTGTGTACGTGGTGCTGGGGTTTGAATTCGGGTCCTTGCGCATACCAGGCAAGCACTAAGCCACCACTCCAGCCCCTATGAGTTGAATTTAAAAGGGAATGTAAGCAATCTTCATTTTGTCAAATTTTAGGTATATCAAATGTGTAAGTTCTGTGACGAGGAAGGAATTATTATTATTTTTTTCCTAAATGAGAGTTAGAGGTAGAGGACATCACATATAAGAGATTCTTGTGTGTGGTAAGAATCAATTGTCACCAAGATACAGACTCACATGTTTTAGGAACCCATATGTGTTATAAGTTACAACATGTAGATCCCAATCCCTTGCCACAGCTCTCTACCAGTGTTTAGGGAGGGTCTGTGCATTGGTTCTAAGCCAGTGCTGTAGCAATGATAATCTTGTTTCTATGTTAAAAAAAAAAAAAGGACAAATAAAGCCAGATGGGATGCGAAAAGCACTGAAAGAGCAATCTCCCAACTCCCAGTGCCCCACTACACCCATGAGCTCCGCCTAAGCATTGATGCTACTAAACTGTGAGACCGGCCAGCAGCCCTCTAGATAGCTACCTTCCCCCTTTTTACCAAGGCTCAAAGAACATTTATCTTCCCTCTAAGATTTTCATGCAAGTCTGCTGTGCTTTTCATATTCTTCATTAATACCTGCAACTTTTCTGGCTCCCAGCTGGTATATTCTCTCTGGCTTGAACTGTGCTTTTCAAAGTTCAACATATTCACATTGGCAAATTTCACTTGAAAATTTCTCATTTCTCTTGTCAAATCAGAAGATTTGGCAGGGGCTGGAGCGGTGACTCAGCAGTTACGGCACTTGCCTTGCATGCGCAAGTACGCAGGTTCAAACCCCAGCACCACGTACACGATGAAGTGTCTGAGCAACGAAAGTCCATGAAAAACTAAATAAAATTGATTCTATCTTTCCCTCTCTCTCTCTCTCTCACTGTCCCTTTCACTTAAAAAAAAAAAAAAGATTTGGCAGGTACTGGGTAGAATTCATAGATGGCAACAACTGGCTGGGATGATGGCCACTACTCCTGGGTGCCCTACTGCTCTGGATCCTGGGGCCAGTCATTAGTTTCATTGCTTTAGAACCTTGTGCTTATTACAATAGGGGAGCATTTCTCTGTGGCATAGCTCTCTATACAAGTCAGGGGAATGGAAAAACAAACTGTGTTGGATGTGGGGGGTGGAGCAGCAGTAGACTTCTAGAATAAAAACCAGTCAGCTTCAGTCATGAAATTCTGCCTTGTTCCTTGAACACATCTGATGTCCAGGACTCTTGAATCCATCCAGGTTCCTGTTGTAAGTACAGGTCCTGGATTCTAATCCCACTCTGTCCCAAGTTGGTGGTATGACCTTGAACAAGTCACACTTTGATCTTAACCCTGATTTCCTGTGACCTCTTATCTCTCAGAAGGTTCCCTGTGCAGGCAGCACAGTCTTTTTTCTCTTCTTTTACCTCTTTGTCAAGGTACCCTAAGCACTTAGTTCCAGGGTAGGTGATCCTGACATAGGATGGAGGAAGAACTCCTAGGAAGGGAGCGGAAATGGAAACGGAAAAAGCAACTCAAGAAAATTGAAGCCAGAGATAAGCAGAGAGGTGGTAAAGAGAAAGAATCCCAAAGTTGTTGCTTAAAACAGTCCAACAATGAGATCCGGATCTTCTTATACTTTACACAAATTTGCAATAAATTTTAAGTGCAATAAATATTTATTACAGGAAACTGGAAAAGTGAGAAATTTAAAAAATAAAGGAAAAAAAAAACTATAATTGTACCACTTAAAGTCAAGAACTGCTTACCTTTGGGAATATAGTTTTCCTAAACTCTACAATTCTTTTTATAAATAATATAGAATACAACTTTAGTTTGGAAACAAAAATTATCAAGTAAAATATTCAGAACTGTCTTATTAAAGTGAAAACATGGCATAGCTGTACCCCTGTTTGCTTGCTTGCTTGATTTTTATACAGGTAGCACTTCAAACAAAATGCAAAACAAACAAAAAAAGGCTGAACAATCTTTTTCCATTACCCTTTCAATTTCCCAGTATAGCTTAAGGGTTTTTACATCATACTGAAATATGAAATACTGTCTCTGCAATTAAAGGTTTTAAATAAGACCAATTTGCAAAATTTTAATGAAGGAGTCACTAACTGCTTACATTCTGACTTTTAGAATTTAAAAGCATGTTCCTACAATCATTTTTCTCTTCTTTCCTTTCTTTTTCAGTTTTTCTAAGATTAAAAACTTTCTTTTGGGAGGGACTGATAGGTCATTTCAAAGGTCATAATTCCTTATGTCTATTATTTCATTTCAATCAAAAGTGATAAACAGTTGGTTTAAAAAAGTCCCCTTAGAGTTGATGATTCTACCAGCTTTCTCAGCATAGCCTAGAGACAGTTAGTTCCCTTCTGGTTTAGATAACCTCTTTCTGATGCACAAAGGAAGGTAAGAAGATGTGATTTTAAACATTTGTAAAGGTGAAAGAATAACCTCATGGCTCACATCCTGGGACAAAGTATATCTGTAACTTTTCTTGTCATTAAGTAGACTCAGACACAGGAAAGAGGAGAGGTCACCTCTGCCCCAGTAGGGGCACTTGTTTGCAGTTCAGCCTGCTGATTTGCAGATCTCCAATCTTATCAGAATTAAACTACCTGCCTTATTCTTTTTCTGCTTTGCTGATACCCAACTTGGCCTTTTCTTTTCTTTTCTTTTCTTTTTAACTGAGAATGCTAAAGCCTGGGGCATGCTTCTGGGTGTTCTTAAGACTTAAATGCCACTGCTTAAAGAGTTAAAGATCTCTGAGGATGAGGTGAAAGGATGATAAGGTAAATCACTCACCCACTGGAGATGCTCCCCTTGTCCTTTACCAAAACAAAGTCTGAGAAACATGGAATGCATTCAACAGTTTAGGGAAACTCTACCATGCAAAGCCAAAGATTAGTATTAGAGTTTTTTGAGGTAGGAGAAAGTTCTCATTGTAATAATTTATCTCTGAAAACAAGAGTTTATTTGTCATTTATCAAGAGCTTAACATTTCCCTCTTAGGAGAAATGCTTTGAGGGATACATTATACCCAGAAAAACGTTCACTAACAACATATTTGTTTTTATCAGTTCAAACTAAAAACTTCTCTTAAGAGATTAAAACAAACAAAAAAACAAACAACATTTCCAGCATTGGAAACATCCCATTGGAACCTGCTGTCCACAGAAGTGGGTGATTTGGCCTAGTTTACAGCTCTAGTAATTGTTTTAGACTTCAGCAAGGGGAAAGTTTCCCCACCACCCCAAAGGTATTTCTAAATAAAAGGAAAGCCTCTCTATCATATCTGTTCTGCTGCCAAGAGGAACTCAGTTCTGTATCTGAATGGAAGCTTAGTATTTAGAAACTTGGAGTAACAAGTACTAGGGATAAGGCAATTCAGTTGAATTGTACATGGAACAACTTCAAATTTTTGTATCAGTTATACTTCTCAGAAAAAGACAGAGAAGGAAAGAAAAGAGGAAAAAGGAAGAAAAGAAGAAGTAAAAGAGAAAGATCCTTTTTAGTAAATGTGGTCAGAAAGCAAGATACACTTCAGATATTTGAATCCTGATGAAATAAAAATTTAGCTCTTAAAAGTCCTAAATTCCACTCCTTTATACCAAAGTCTCAAATTATAAGCCGGTTGACTCAAGGTTGGGATGATGATTTTTTTGGTAGAAGTTGATCTCTAAATTAAAGACGGTTCTTTTACTCAGAATTCTCTTTCAGAATTAGGCATGCTGAATTCTTTTTTTTATGGTGCTTACTCAAATTTTAAATGAAGACTTTTTTTTTTTTCCCCTAGTGAAGCTCACTAGATTTGATTGAAATGGTGTTGGCAGGCAAAAGCTCTCTGCAAAAACACTGAAAATGAAAGGCTCCCAGTGCATAATCCCTTCCTCCTCTCTGCAAGGTTTTCATATAAGTGAAAAAGAGAAAAATGCACGCGAGATTTTTGCCTACAAGAGGAGGGTATGTGCGTATGAATCTCCTCAGGGCAAAGCGCTGACATCTGATGCTGCTTTGAACCCTGAATGCAGCTGGTAGAGGACCTCTGAATTCTCTGCCTTGTTCTTCATGGCCTCTCACTCTGACCAAGTGCCCTGTGCCTTTCCAGAGTCTTCCACTGCAGAGACGGAAAGCAGGCCAGCAACCAGAACAGGGTTCCATCAGTACTGAGCAAGTTATCAGAAGGTCCCTCAATAATGAATTCCAAGGAGGCCTCAGGCTGAGCAAGTGGAGATTTTCTGTTGGGGTACAACAGCTTTTGTGGGTTCATAAATACTCATAATTAATTAAATCCCAGGCACAGCGCTTCAGGGAAGCACCTTTCGTGAAGGAGCAGCTCTGAATGTGTTGTTGGCACTTCTGTGTGTGGTCGCCATGGATGCATCAGGGTGTGGTGAGAGATTAGGCGGCTGCAAACCATTGTGCTTGCCAGATAGAATTATCCTTTGATGTACACTGGGGTCCAGATTGTTTTCTTTCCTTTGATACATTTAAAATTAAGATTCCGTGTTAATCCCTAATTAATTCCAAGATCAAGCTACTTGAATGAGTGATGTTGGAATGCTTTTAGGGAAGGGAAGCCATAATAAAATATTTTCCAATTACCTTGAATACCTTGCAGGCATGGTTATTAGGCATGACTGTAATAAGTGTGGAATTTTTACATCAGAATGGCATGATTTTAAATCAGAAGTCATGTTTAGTCGTAAATGGAGTGCTTCTGACAATAGTATCCACATACAACATCAGGAGGGTTAGAAATTGCTATCAAATTAAAAGTTCACCTTAGTGTAAAAATACTGAATCATGAGTTGTAAGACTTATGCAGACTAAATATTAAGCATAAAAATTCAGTTTAAAGTAACTGGAAAAGGTAAAGAGGAAGAAAAGAAGAAGAAAACCTGTAGTTGATCAGAGATTTTTCGAATCTGCAATCTGCAGTCAACCTCTGCTCCCGCGGGCATCATGCAGGCCCTGACAGGGTCACGGACAGCTGACCTGGGCTGGATCCAGGCAAAACCGTGCGTGAGGTTAGTTGGGACTTAATGAGTCATCCTTTCAGACATTCCCAGCATTCTCATCTCAGGTGTTTGCACCTTCGCCCTAGGAGGAGAGTAATTCTTTATAGTAAGGAAATTAAAGACCATGGTAGTGACTATCAAATAATGTTACCATTTGGAAATCATTTGTCACAGATTTGCAGGAGAGTCACAACTTAAAGCACTTAGATTCGTTACCTTCATAAATGCAGACTACTTGCCAGAGTATGATTTTGAGATACTGTTTGGGGGAAGATCGCCACAATTCGTATGGAAACCCATTTTGTAATTCAGCCCTCTACCCTGTCTCAGGAAAAGAGTGAGCTTCCATTTATTTATTTGGCCATCATTTTCTGTTTGTTCTCATTTGTTAGGGAAGTTGGGTGGAAGCAGGTGATTTCCTGCTTCTTTTCCTTACCCTTAATTAGGGGCCTGAGTCCCCTGTGATAATATCTTGAAGGGCCCTATGCCATTATCAGTGGGTGGGGCAGAGAAGTGAGGCAGGACACTCTCTTGCACTCAGGCAACAACCTCAGGGCCCACATATCTGCATGGCTTCTGAAGGGGCCTGTACCTGCTCTACTGGTTGCTAAGTACTTGAATACCACCTGCTGTGAAGACTTCATTTGATGAGACTCCTGGTCAGTCAGTGAAGACACCAGTGGTTAAGTGAAAAAAATATTAGATGTGACATCATCCAGAAAATTGGGTTTACCAGGTGCAGTAGGGCATGCCCGTAAACCCAGCCTCAGAAATTTAGTAAGACCCTGTCTCAAAATAAAAAATAAAAAGGACTGAGGATATAGCTCAGTGGTAAATCACCCCTATGGTTCAATCCCTAGTGCCAGAAAAGAAAGTCACATTGGGTATGACAGTCAACTTTGCAGAGATAAAATGAGATACAGGTTGACCATCCCTCCTCTGAAACTCCGAAATTCAAAATGCTCCAAAATCCAGAACGTGTTCTAAGCATTTAGGATGAGGCATACTCAATCTTTGCTACATAAGAACATCTACAGCAAGGGAATAAGCTAATAAGCTGTCTGCTCATTTCAGGTACGTGTAGATGTAGCATGATTCATTCTTATTTCTTTCTGTTTCCCTCTTGGTACTGGGATTGAACCCAAGGTGCTTTACCACTGAGCTACATCTCGAGATCTTTTTATTTTTATTTTGAAACAAGGTCTTGCTAATTTGCTTAGGGTCTGCTAAGTTGCTTAGGAATTTGCAATTTCCAGAATGGCTGGGATTACAGGCATGTGTCACCACACCCAGCTATGACCCAAATGTTAAAGAAGGCCCTTCTTATGATGCAAACATGGGATGTACATGGGAGCCTTCCAAGTGAAGACAACCAGGCTACACCTAGACTTTGATGTTTGAGGTCTCATTGGTTCATGGCTAAAATGCAGGTAGATCTATTAGGCCTGAAAGCATAGCCATACGTCTTTAGATCCAAACTATTTTAGGTCTCCTATTATTGATCTGGCTGCCAAATTCATATTCCTAGACTCTTACCCAGATTTGCTGAGCCAAACTCTCTGAAGGTGCAGTGCTAGAAATTTTAAACACTTTGCAAGAGATTTCGACAGATCAGTATAAAGATGAGAAACACTAGTCTAGGAACCATACACAAAGCCATAATACTGATGCTATTACATCAGGACAGAAGCCAATTTCTAGATACTCTTTCTTGTGGTTACTGCTCAAAAGCTCTGACAGGGCTATTTCTGACATGATTACTAGAAAAGAGTGTGTGTTTGTTTTGTGTATGAGTGTGTGTGAATGTTTGAAATGGTGTATCTCAGAGTGTTTGAGTGTGTATGCCTGAGAATACGTATGTGTTAAAGACTTGTGTGTGTTTGAGAGTATGTGTGTGTGCATAAGTGCACGCGTGTGTTCACACTGCAGGGCAAATGGGACTCTCCTAACTTACCCTGGGGATTTATGGCAACATTACTGATCACATAGGATTCCATGACCTTGCTGGGGCTTCCACAGACTAAAGCTCCACGCACCCTCACCAAATTTAACCCCTATTAATTTAATGAACTGGGAATCACGGTAGAGTCTCTTGAAAAATTGCTTTTAGCTCAAACTAATTGAAAGTTGCAAAAGCTACAGCTTTATAAAAAGGTTTCTCTGAGAATCTTAGTTTGACATGGACTAAAATAGGGGTTAAGATTCCTACGTCAGAAGGCTGACCAGTTCATATTTCATAAAGGACTATTTGCACCTCAATAGACTCAAATAAGCTTTTATTGACTTTCAACCACAAACTCCACAGTGTGAAGAGCCTTTCATTCAAATGCATGTAAGTGGGGTCATGCTGTTTCTGAATGACGAATGCCAACTGCCAGTTTTCCTCTTGCTTTCTTAGTCTCTTTTCTCCTGGGTGGGCCCAGACTTTGCATGTCTAATTCAGTTCAGTTCCATTTTACAAACATTTATTCTACGCTGGCTAAGTTCCAATCTCTAGACTAAGCATCACTGTATTGTATTGTGTATTTGGCCAAATAGGGGAGGGTCAAGGAAGAAAGGTGAATAAGACCCTATTCCTGCCCTCAAATAGTTTCCAAAATGTTTCAACACTCTATGCAAAATAAATAAATAAATAAATAAAGTAATAGTAATTAATCCAGAGTTTAGAACGAAAGAAGGAAGGATTATTCTTTTGGAAGTTTGGGAAAGCGCACTTGCTCAGGGTCTCGAAAAAGGGTAAACATTTTATTCTTGTTTTTAATTCTATCATGGCACTGGACTTATATTTGCAATAATGGAAAATGAATTAAACACTTATTACTATATATGAATATATCCCCTGTAATAACCCTATGAACAATAAACACTGCTATTATCTATATTTCTCAGATGATGAAATTGAGACAAAGAGCAATTGAAGTGACACACCCAAGCTCATTCAACAACAAACATGATTTTTGTTAGTATTTTTATTTATTGTAATGATAACATCTATGACAATTGATATTTTAAAAATTTTGAATCTTTAAATCCAAACACATATAAATCTAAATTCTAATTTTGTTATTATTGACACATATTTATTGTACAAATTAATGCATTTCACTGTGACATTTTCAAACATACATATATCATGTTTTGATCATGTTTACCCTCCCTTTTATCATTTCTTGTCCACCCCTCTTTTCCGCCAACCCCTGCTCCCTAGTCCTGATCCCCTTCCTTTTAGACCCTAGTCCCTCTTCTACTCTTTTCTTTTGCTCTTCATTCCTTCCTTCCTTTCTTTCTTTCAAGATTCCACATATGAAAGAAAATATGTGATACTTGCCTTTCTGTGTCTGGCTTATTTCACTTCACCTGATGACCTATAGTTCCATCTTTTTTCCTACATATGACATGATTTCATTCTTCTTTATGCCTGAGTGGTACTCCACTGTCTATACATAAATTAGACCAGAAACCAATTCCAAGAAAAAATGTAGGGACAACACTCCAACATGTAGGCACAGACAATAACTTTCTCACTAAGACATAAACTGTTCAGGAAATAATGCCAAGAGTTAATAAATGATATAACTTCACATTTAAAAGCTTCTGCACAGCAAAGGAAACAAGAATATGAAGAATGAACTTACAGAATGGGAGAAAATCTTTGCTACCTATTCTTCTGAGGATTAATATCTAGAATATGTAAAAATTTTAAAAATTAACACCAAAACAACAAATAACTCTATTAACAAGTTACAAATAGATTTGAATAGACACTTCTCAAAAGAAAAAATACAAATGGTGAAAAAAAAGAAAAATATTCAGCATCTTTAGCAATTAAGGTAATGAAAATCAAAATTACACAGAGATTTCATCTTATTCCAGTTAGAATGACATCCATCAAGGATACACATAACAATAAATGCTAGAGAGGACAGAGAGAAAGATGAACTTGCACTGTTGGTGGGACTATAAATTAGTACAACTATTATGATAATCAGTATGGAAGTTCCAAAGACTCAGAAGACTAGGCATGGAACCCACCATATACCCCAGTTATAGCACTCAGTATTTATCCTAAAGAATTAAAGTCAGCATACTATGACAATCCATGCATACTCGTGTTCATAGTAGCACAATTCACAATAGCTGAACTATGGATCCAGCCTAGAATATCCATCAGTGCATGAATGGATAAAGAAAATATGGTATATATAAAAAATAGAGTTCTATTCAGCCATAAAGAAGAATGAAATTCTTCATTTGCATGAAAATGGATGGAATGTGAGACCCTTCAATTAAGCAACATAAGCCAAACTCAGAAGGCCATGGGTCATAAGTTTTTTTTCTCATGTGTGGGAGCGAAAGAGGAAAAATGAAAATGAAAATGTGTGTGTGTGTCATGAAAACTGAAGATCCACTAGATGGAGAAAATAGAACAGAAGGAGGAGGAGGGGAAAATTAGGGAATGATATTTTTACATTGAGTGCATGTATGAACACACAACAATGAATCCCACCATTATATTCAACTATAATGCACCAACGAAAATATATGGATAAAGAAAAGTTATTTATTTTTATCTATTAATTTTGTATACTGCTACTTTGCTGAATTTGTTTATCAATTCTATAAGCCTTTTGGTGGCATCTTTAGGGTTTTCTAAGTATAGAATCATATAATCTGCCAACAGGAAAAGTTTGACTTCCTCCTTTCCTCTTTGTATTCCTTTTTGTTCTTTCTTGTGCCTAATTGTTCTGGTACCATGGTAAACAGGAGTGATGAGAATGGACATCCCCAACTTATTCCTTATTTTAGAGGAAATGCTATCGGTTTTCACTTATTTAGTATGCTGTTGGCTCTGGGTTTGTCACATATATTGTTTATTTTTGTCTTGAGATATGAGCCTTCTATACCTAATTTATTAATGACATGTATAGTTTTCTGCATTTATTGAGATGATCATGTGATTTTTATCAAAGATTCTATGTGTGCTGTTTTATATCTATTAATTTGCAAAAGTTGAACCATCCTTCCATCCCTGGAATGGACCCAACTTGATCATAGTATACAATAATTTTTTTTAAAGAGAGAGAGGGACAATGAGAGAGAGAGAGAGAGAGAGAGAGAGACAGAGAGAATCAATTTTTATTGAGTTTTTCACATGGCTTTCATTGCTCACTTAGTTGTGTACATGGTGCTGGGGTTTGAACTCGCGTACTCACTCGCGTTATGGCCAGGCAAGTGCCATAACCGCCGAGCCACCACTCCAGCCCAGTATACAATAATTTTAATGTGTTGCTGAATTCTATTTGCAAATATTTTACTGACAATTTATCAAGGATATTGGTGTATAGATTTCTATTTTTATTGTGTCCTTATCAGATTTTGGTAGTGGAATAATACTGGCTTCATAGAAGGAGTTTGGAAGGGTCCCTTCCTTTTCTATTTTATGGAATATTTGGAAGAGCATTGTACTAACATCACTTAGCAGGGAAACCAACTGGTCCTGAGTTTTTCCTTGTTGGGAGAGTGTTATGATTTAGACATGAGGTGATTCCCCAAAACTCATGTATGAGGCAATGCAAGAAGATTTAGAGGTGAAATGATTGGGTTATGGCAGCCTTAATCCAATCCTTGAATTGTCCTCTGAGAGAGATTAACTGAGGGGTAACTTTACACAGGTAGAATTTGACTGAAAGTGGGGTCATGTCTTTGTGGTTTCTATTTTCTCCTTGTTGAGCAGAGCTCTCTTTGCTTCCTGGTGCCATGTTCCCATCTGCCTTTCTCAGCCACTTGCTCCTGCCAGCATGTTCTGCTTTACCTCACACTCCAAGGAATGGAGTCAGATGTCTATGAACTGAGGCCTCTGAAACCCAGAGCCCCAGAATAAACTTTTCCTCCTTAACATTATTCATGTCAGGTCTTTCGGTCACAGCAATGAAAAAGCTGACTAAAAACAGAGACTTTTTACTACTGATTCAATTTAATTGCTTGTTATTGATCTATTTAGATTTTTTAACATCCTCTTGGATCAATTTTGGTACAGCAAATGTGTATAGAAATTTGTTCCTTTTTTTCTAGATTTTCCAGATTATTGGCATATAGTTTTTCAGAATGTTTCCTAATAAGCATGTAAATTTCATTTTTGTATTTGTTATAAAATATTCCCTTTTCATCTCTAATTTTATTTATTTGCATCTTCTCTGCTTTCTTGTGGTTAGTTTAGTTAGGGGTTCGTCAATTTGTTCATCTTTTCAAAGAACTCTTTGTTTCACTGATCCTTTGTATTGTTCTTTTACTCTTTCATTTATTTCTACTCTGATCTTTCTGTCATTCTACTGATTCAGGGTTTGGTTTTTTTCCTTGTTTCCCTAAGACCTCAAGAAATGCATAATTAGGTTATTTATGTGACATCTTTCATTTTTCCTTCTATCTTTTCTACCTCTTCTTTCTCCTCCTCCTCCCCTCTTCTTCCACCTACTCCACCTCTTCCTCCCTCTTCAAGTAGGTACACATAGCTATAAATTTCTCTCTTTGTACTGCTGTTACTGTATCCCACAGTAACAGCATAAAAGTATTCTTTTATGCTGTGTTACTCTTTTCATTTGATTCTAGGAATTTTTAAAAATCTGTTTCCTCCTTGGTTTTTTTCAACAAAATGACTCACTATTCATTGAAAAATTTATTGGTCAATCTCCATGTGTCTGTGTAATTTCTGTAGTTTTGCTTGTTGTTGATTTCTTGCTTCATTCCATTATTATCTAACAGGATGCAAAAAATTATTTCTTTTTTAAAATTTCTTAATACTTGCTTTAAGAAGTAATATGAAATCTGTTTTAGAAAATGTTCCTTGTGCTGATGAAAAGAACGTATATGTATATTCTAAAACTGTTGGGTGAAATATCCTTAGATGTTTGTTAAATCTATTTGGTCTGTAGTGTAATTTAATTATGATGTTTCTTTACTTATTTTTTTGTTTTGATGATTTATCTATTGGTGAGAATGGGTTATTAAAGTCACACATTATTATTGTATTGGGGCTATCCCTCTCTTTCTGTCCTTTAGTGCTTATTTTATAAATTTGGGTGCTGTGGTGTTAGGGACATATATATTTATAATTGCTATTTATTTATTTTTTTGGTAACGAGGATTGAAACTAGGGGTGCTTTGGCCCCAAGCTACTTCCTTAGTACTTTTTATTTTTTATTTTGAGACAGAGTCTTACTAAGTTGTTAAGGTCTCATTAAGTTATTGAGACTGTCCTTGAACTTGGTGATCCTCCTCAAGTTGTTGGTTGCAGGCATTCATTACAGCACCCAACTTCTTACATCTTCTTGATGAATTGTTTCCTTTATTCATATGTTGACTTTCTCTGCCTTTTCTAATTGATTATGGTTTAAAGTCTGTTTTGTCAGACATGAGTATAGCTACTACTGCTTACTTTTAGCTTCCATTTGCTTGGAGTATCATTTTTCCATCCTTTGCTGATGATGTGAATTTCTAGCAGGCAGCATATAGTTGGGTCTTATTATTTTTTTAACCCAGTTAGCCAGCCTCCAGCTTTTAATTGGAAAATTAAGACCATTTACTTTCAATGTTATTAGAGAGAGGTATGTATTTGTTCTTGTCATTTTGTAGATTTTATTCTTGTTGTCTTGAATATTATATGCTTGTTCCTTCCTCTCATATTAATCTTAGAGGTTTGATGCTTTTCTGTCTTAAGAATATTTGATTCCTGCTTAATTCTAATTGCTTTCCAATTCCTAATTGCTTATGTGCTCTTCTAGTGAGATTTATTCTTTCCCATACTCTAATAATTGTATTTAAGCTTCTTACTATTCTGGTATATTCCCTTAAGTATCTTCTCAATGCTTTTTTAGTAGTGATGGCTTTCCTTGCCTAATGCATGTCATGGAAAGTCTTTATTTCTTCTTCAATTCTGAAGTATCACTCTGCTGGGTATCATACTCTAGTTCCAGAATTATTTTCTTTTAGGACTTGAAATACATCGTTCCATGCCTTCTGGCTTTTAGAGTTTCTTTTAAGAAATCTGTTACTCTAATTGTTTGCCTTTAAGTGTGACATCTTTCTTGAAGTGTCTAGTATTCTTCCTTGCTCTGTACTTCTGGCAGTTTAAAATGTTATAGAGAGGCTCTCTTCTGTTTGCATCTATTTGGGTTTCTAAAAGCATTCTGTCTGTGTACGTCCATGTCTTTTCCATGATTTGAGAAACTTTCTGCTATTATTTTTCTGAATAACTTTTCTGTATCATAGGCCTATATCTCTTCTTTCTTGTCTAGTCCTCTTATGTATGTTTGATCTTTTAATGATGTCCCAGAGATCTTGTCTGTTTGTTCATTTATTCTTTCTTTCTTTTGCCCTTTATTACTGTCTGTGAAAATTCTTGAACCTTGTCTTCAAGCCCCTATATTCTTTTATCTACTTGACCTTGTCTTGGTGAGACTTTCAACTGAGTTTTTAATCAGATTCATTGAACTTTTCATTTTTAAGATTTGTTTGTTTCTTTTACAAAATCTATATCTCTTTATTATTCATTGCCTGCCTTCCTTCAGTTGTTTATTTGTATCCTCTTGGAAACCATTGAATTTTTAAAAGTCATTCTTTTGAATTACTTGTCCAACATTTCATTCATTTTGTTATCTTTGGAATAAGTTATTCAGATAATTGTGAGCTTTGGGAGGTGTCATATTCTCATGTTTTTTCATTTGTGTGTGTGTGTGTGTGTGTGTGTGTGTATGTGTGTGTGTGTGTGTGTGGGTGGTTATATGTTGAGATTTATACATCTGTTGGGACAGACATCTCTTACACTTTTATGTGTGGGTCTTCTTAAAATGTGACCTTCTCTTAAATAATGGCCTGCTACCTCTCTGACAGGGGGCTAATATTCAGAATGTACAAACTAAAAAAAAAAACTTAACACTAAAACACAATCACTCCAATCAATAAATGGGCTATTGAACTAAACACAGACTTCTAAACAGGGGAAGTTCAAAAAGCCAAAAGATATATGAGAAAGTGTTCTATATCATTGGCAATCAGAGAAATGCAAATCAAAAATGCACTGAGATTCCTCCTCACCCCAGTCAGAATGGCAAAACTAAATCTGAACAATAACAGATGCTGGAGGGTTTGTGGGAAGAAAGGAAGACTAGCACACTGTTGGGGGTATTGTAAACTGGTACAACCACTCTGGAAAGCAGTGTGGAGACTCCTTAAACAATTAAGGATTAAACCACCATATGACCCAGCTATCCCACTCATGGGTGTCTTCCCAGAAGAGCTAGAATCAGCTTATTACAGAGATAACAGCTACATCAATGTTTATAGCAGTCCAATTTACAATACTGCAATTATGGAAACAACCTAGATGCTCCTCACTGGATGAATGCATCCAAAAACTGTAGTGTATATATACAATGGAGTTCTACTAGTATCAGCTATTAGAAAGAATGATATTATGGCTTTTGCAGATAAATGGATGGAAATGGAAAAACTCATGCTGAGTGAAACAAGCCAAACCCAGAGATTTAAGGGTCAAATTTTTTCTCTCATATTTGGAAGCTAAAGTAAAACCTAAGATAGGATAAAAGATAGTCAAGTTTATTTAATAGGCCCACCAAATCTGAAGTAACACATAAGCTATGGGGACTATAGCTATGGGGGTCAGGGGAGAAAGTGAGGGAGCACAGGGAAGGTAAACAGGGCATGTTCAATACTGTAGAGTACATTTGACTCCTACGTGAGCCCCAAATATATCCGGGCAGGTGTATGAATGTAGTAATTTCATTGTGTAAATTACATGTATATGTTCACTTATTTCTGTAACTTGGGGGAACTACAGAGGAGTCATGAGATTGGAGAGTGGGGAAGGTGGGGAGATCTTGGACAAGGATCAGGTTAAAGCAACTCTATCAATATGCATACATGTATGAAGGTGAACCAACAAACCCCTTCATTATGTAAGTCGATGCTGAACCAAAAAAGAAAAAAAATGTGACCTTCTCTTGATGAAGAGCTCTAGGATACTGGTTGTTGTATAGTGTTGAACTTAATTCCAGTTGGAAGTTATAGCATAGCTTCCCTGTGGCTTCTTCAACTTTACTTAGTAGGTTTTGATCCAAAGCATACTGTGTTGGAACCGGAGGGAGGCACTTTCTCTGTACGTCTTGCCAGAGCAGAGTCTCTCTGATAGCTCAGGAAGGTGTGGTGGAGATAACAACATGTGTGGGTGCACACTAAGTGCTTTTTTTTCCTACAGTGAGGATGGCAGCCCATATCAGATGTTGGGGATTTCCTCAGGGTATGTTGATATTGGCTCTGTCACCCGAAATCAGTTCTGTTGCTGGCGGTTCCAATCATGGTGATGATGAGCTTGCAACCTCTATCCTCTATTTTAGACACTGGTGCAGCTCCAATTTTTTTCAGTGGAGACAGGGGATAGGATGGCAACTCCCCACTCTCTGACACTTACCTCCGGTCTTGTCAGCAATATACAATCTGATAGAGTAGGGGTGTAACTGATGCTAAGGTCCCTCATTGGTGTGGAAGCACAATATTTGTGCTAGTTTTCTCTGCTGGTGCTCTAGGGTTGAGTGCCCAGGAACAGAACTTCAGACCTCCCCCTGTCATGTACACTTGCAGATGAGTCATTGGTTGGGGACTTCTATCCCCCTTAATCTTTACGTCAAAACATCCACCAAAGTTTGCGCAGGACTAGGTCATGGTGGAGAAAGGTGCGATTTCTCCCAGCTGAGCTGGGAATGTAGCTCAGCAGCACAGCACCCACCCAACATACTTGATGGGCCTGGCTCAATGCCCAGCACCACAAAGAAAAAAGGGGGGAGAAAAGGAGGAAGAGGAGCTCCAGTCATGCAATCAGTTAGTGCATGGTACTTATAAAAAAGGAGAAAGAACAGAAAAAAAAAAGATAATAAAGTAAAAACTGACTAAAGACAACAAAAACAACAAGATCAACTGAAAATAAAGAGGAAAATAATATAGAACTAAATCAAAAGTTTTTAAAATGATAAAATTAATCAAAGAAAATGGGGGGAAAGTAAAAAATAGGAAAAGAGAAAAAAACAAAAAAAGAAAAATTAAATATTTAAAAAAGGAGAAAAGCCAGGCATGAGGGCCCATGCCTATAATCCCAGCAGCTCAGAAAACTGAGGCAGGAGGATCGCAAGTTGAAAGCCAGCCTCAGCAACTTAGAGAGATCCTGTCTCAAAGAGGAGGGGGTGGGGGGCTGGTGATGTGGTTTAGTGGTTAAGCACCCCTGGGTTCAATCTCTAATACCAAAAAAGGAAAAAGAAAAGCAGGGCGGGGGGGAGAAAAAAGAAACAAACATAAAATAGCAACAACAAAAGAAGTATTAATAAAAATTTTAAAATTTCCTCTCCACAGAGGGGCTTGAATGAACAGGCAAAGAGTGAAACTCAGCCACTGGTGATCATAGCTGCTCTCTGTGTCTTCTTAAGCTTTGTCTCTTTGACAGGCAAAGGTTGAGGGTCATTCACCCCTCTTTTCTTTCCTTTGTGGTGCTCATCATGTTTAGCGAGTGATTTGAGAGTGGAGTCAGTTGGAATACCTCTCAGCTGCTTTGCATGCTGGAACCAGCTCAAGGAGCGGCTGCATTCCAGTTGTTTTCATTCTCCCTCGTGAAGACACATGAGCACTGGGTACCTCTAATCCACCATCTTTGGAAGGTCTGAATGTCTTTCATATTTTGTATCATTAACCACCTGTTTTATATTTTACCTTGTCTGCTTACATGATTATTTTCGGTACAGTCTAGCACCTTTTCGATTTTCCTTCAACATTTCTAGTGCAGATTAAAAAGAATGCATATTTAAATTTTTTTCATTTTTCTTTGAACCTTAGTATTTTCTGGGTAATCACAAAAGAGCCAACCTGAAGACCGCGTGCCTAGAGTGAGTTTCTCCCTGGTGTTGCTTATTTTGGTCCAGTGGTCCACTGAGGAAGAGGCCAATAGGAAGACCCGACTGACAATCTATACACTATTCAACCTCCACCTATCCTAATGAAGATATCATGTGTCCTTGGTTCTGCTTCAATATAATTGCAGCACCAACTCCTGCTAGATCCCTCCACGGGCGCTCTCAACCATCCAGATTTCTGCCCACACAAAAACTTCTCCATCAGATCCTTTCAGACTTTTGTTTTTAGACACTAAGGAGAGCAAAGTTAACTGCCACATACTGAGCATCCTGGGGCGGGGGAGCATCATATTGTGGGTACTGATAGTCTTAGGAACAGACAAAACAAGAGTTAAATCCTGGGTTTGCTATTTATCACCTGTTTCCCTGTTGAAGCTTTTGGTACTTCAGTTTACACCCCAGTGAAATGAAGATAAAAATATCTCCCCAATAGGTTTTTTTTTTTTGAATGAGGACTGAACAAAATGACATTTACAAAATGCTTAGCATAGTGTCTGCCTCATAGTAATCAAGCCATAGCTACGATTTTTACAATTTGATTATAATGGGGAAAGATCCGTATGGGATACTTGGAGGGCTAGAAGGGACAGATCGAAAGCAAGGAGCTATAAATTGACTACCCCATTGAAAACTGCATTACATCCTTTGACTTTGTTTCCCCATCTGGCCCAAGGAAGTGTTCATTGAAGCAGAACATTTAGAAGAAGGAAATCTGGGCAACTGAGCTGGGAACATATCCCAGCTCATATATCCTGAATGTCCTCCACATACTGCCCCCACCCCCACAACCACCACTCCAACCTTGCTTCACCTCATCCCACAGCTCATGTGCCTGTACTTCCCTAAGGGGTCTGAGGGCCTGGCTCCTGCTTGCATTTCACAGGTAGGCCATGCCAACTTCCCTAGTACCGCACCCTGTCCTGGCTTCACACAGAAGTGCTTTAAATCTCCTGTGGGACTTCCTCTTTGACCTATGGGTTACATAGGAGTGTGTTGTTTAAGTCCCAAACATTTGGGGATTTTCCAGATGCATTTCTGTTATATATTTGCCTTCAATTATGTTATGGTCTGGGGATACATTTTATATGATTTCTCTTTTAATTTTGGTAAGATTTGCTTTATAGCTCTGAGTATGGTTTAAGTTAGTGAATGTCCCATGTGTGCTTGAGAAGAACGTGTATTCTGCTGCCGCTAGGTGGGGTGGTTTATAAATGTCAATCCGTCAAGTTGCTGAAGAAGGCTGTGTAGGTGATCAATACCCTTCTTTATTTTTTTGCCTACTTGTTTTATCAATCACTGAGGGAGATGTGTTGAAATCTTTCATTACGATTGTGCATTGTTCTCTCTTTATTTGCTGCTGTCAATTTCGGCCTCCCCTGTTTGAAAGCTCCATTGTTAGGTGCATACACATTTAGGATGGTTGCGTGTTCTTGGAAAATGAGCTCTTTTATCACAATGTAATGATAAGCTTTGTTATTCCAGGTTCGGCTTTTTATGAAGTTAGGATAGTTACTCCAGCTTTCACTTAGTGTCTTCATGTTAGGTCTTTTTCCGTCCTTTTACTTTTAATCTGTTTTTACATTTCAAATGGGTTTGTTGTTGACAACATGTAACTGGATCTTGCTAGTTTATCCAGTCTAGAACTCTGTCTTTCAACTGGTGTTTTTAAATTATTCACATTTAGATTGTTTGTGACATTGGATGAAATTTTACCATTCTGCTATTTTCTGTTCATTGTACTTGTTCTTGGTTTTCATTCCCCCCTTTTCTGTCTTCCTGGGTTTTAAATGCTCATTTTGATTGTTCTCTTTTATCTTTTTCATTGACTACTTACCCTACCTTTACAAAAATTTAAGAAGTTGACTAAAATCCTTACATGCTGTTAAGTGAAAAAGTGTTTTATCTATTGTATTTCCTCAGGATAGACTGCGAGAGGCCTGTGTCTTGTTTCCTTCTGAGAAGGACTTTGAGATATTTTGGTTAAAGTAACTAGAATTCAAACCGAACGTTGAAGTATAACATTGCATTTCCATTTAAACAGGCAATTCATCTCTAATGGATGAACCACCTCGTGCACTTTATTTCTTTAACACAGAAGGTTAAATCTGAGTAACCTAAAATACTTTTCTGTATTTTTATGCAACAAAAATTGTACACAAAGAAAAAATGCAATGAAGTTTTAAATTGCTCGACTTAATTCTGTGGAGGAAGAAGTAGCTGCAAATAATAAAATTTTTCTCACTTGGAAAATCCTAGAGAGTTTTTCCCCTCTAGAAAAGTAGTTCTTAATTTTGTTTTGAGATTGTGACCCTTTTGAAAATCTAATGAATCACACCCTAGAAAAACACACATGCTCATCTACACAGCAAGCTTTGCTTGTGATTCCAGGGAATTCATGGACTTCCCCAAGAGGATTCAGATCTTGATTAGGAACACCTGGCCCAGAATAAGCAGTAAATGCTGTCGACAAGTATTTTGATGATACCAGAGATCTTGGTATGTAGATCAAACGGCAGAAGTTTCAGGTCTGACCTGAGTTCCTTGGGTAGGGCAATGGAAACTGTGCTTCCCTTGTTTAAGCAGCCCCAGTCCGGGTCACACCCAGGCCCAGTTCTGAGTTTTGTCACCTGCATCAGTGTGCCTTGGTGCAACAACACTGTAGCCTCTTGTGTCCCATGGAAGCTCAGATAGTTAAGAGTCCACTGGCTAGTCTAAATGGTCAACACGACACCTTTTTTGCTAGAAGGTAAAATTCTTCCACACGCAACACAAGCAACCACTGAAACTGTGATTATAAAGGGCAAGACAAATTCGCTCATAAGCACACTTTTACACTAATATAAAACCTACTTACTTAAAATGAGAGACACAGAGAGCTAGAGTCAAGCAGTACAAGTTTGTAAATTTAAAAGTCTGGCCTCCCATCCAAACTTCACAAAGTTATTCCCCCTCATCTGTATCCTGTATCGCTATATACTTCTAATAAATGTGAAAAAAAAAAGAATGTACTTGGTGGTAAAATGGGACATATCTATGAAGTGAAAATAATGTCCAAGACTGATGGTCATCTCCAGGTAAAAAACTTGTGTGTTGACATTATGAGGTGTACTAGTTATGTCTTTCTTGAAGAACAGTTTGCACTTGAAAACACAAGTAATAAGCAAATTAAGGCTATTCATTCTTGAATATTTCTTATTTTCCAAAACATTAATTAAATAAGTCTGTAAATGCAAGGAAAGAAACAGACAATATTTGTTGCCAACGACAAAATTAAACTTTCTGTCCAAACCTTGAAATGTTAGAAATGTGTAATTGTTATAATAATCATAACACTGTTCCAATATTTTGGAATAAATAAATCAAACTGATTAATAAAAAAAAAAACTTCACAAAGTTAGAGCTGCAAAACATCTAACAGCAATGAATCCCAAAGGATCCACCATCTTGCCTTCTTCTTCTGACAGGTTCCAAAATCTCCTCCCGACTATGGTAAACCCCTGCATCAATTAAAAGCGTTTTGTCTGACTCCTCTCAGCAAGTAAAATTTGTATAAGCAAATAACACTGTCCGCTTAACTTGCTCATCAACAATGCACTTCCCATTGCCTTCTGTTCCATTTCTCTTTTGTATGAGCATTCCTTAAATGATTGAGTTAATTACACATCTGTAAATATTCATCTCACTTTCTGGAGTACGGATCCTTAGGCAGTAGAAATTAGTCCTCCCATGCTCTGATTTAAAGTAAGAATGAACTTCACAAAAGACTCACACTCTTGTGCTCTGCCTCCTGCGCTATTAACGGCTCCCATGCCCCCCTCTGCTGCTGTCTTGTGGCTGACTGACCTTCAGAGGGACAGAAGCCTCTTCTTATTTGTGCATCGTGAATCTTTCCAACTGATAGAATGCCACATTGAGGAAATTTTAAAATAAAGATGATGGATCATCTTTAAAATTTTTATTATTGTTAATTTACCAAATAATAAAAGAAATGGAATTTTTACATTAACCAAATGGAATGAACACTATGGAAATAATCAGTATGGGGCCGGCTAATTTGTGGTCCAGAAACTCCCTTTGGCGGTGGAATGAGTGCCTTGGATTTAGAAAGGTCATTGCAGGTTCTCCTTGAGAATCACCATATGTCTTATCATGCTTGTGTCTCTTTCTTCAAAGAATTGGAGTTTTATTATTTTTAAAGCCTACACATTGGGGCTTGAGTAGTAGCTCAGTGGTTTAGGCTCTTGCCTGGCATGCATAAGTATGTGGGTTCAAACTCCAGCACCACATATATAACCAAGTGTCATAGCAGTGAGAACCAGATGAAAAGCTAAATAAAATTGATTCTCTCTCTCTCTCTCTCTTGCTGTTCCTCTCTCTTTAAAAACAGAATAAAAGCTTCCACATCCTTGAATAAAATGTATCATATAATACTAACTTTAATCTTGCTTACAGGGACATGGAAATAATTGATTTTTTTTTAAAAGAGAGAGTGGGGGAGACAGAGAATCAGTTTGATCTTTTTTTTCCATCTGGCCTTTGTTTCTGTGACACTTAGTTGTTTGTGTGGTGCTGGGATTTGAACCCAGGTCCTTGCATATGCCAGGCAAGCACTGCAACCACTCAGCCAGCATTCCAGCACCTTAAGTGACATTTTCTTTCTTTCTTTCTTTTTTTTTTTTTTAGAAAGAGAAAGAGAGAATCAACTTTATTCAGTTTTTCATGTGACCTCCGTTGCTCAACACTTTGTTGTGTGCATGGTGCTGGGGTTTGAACCCATGTTGCACATGCCAGGCAAGTGCTGTAACTGCTGAGCCACCACTCAGGCCCAATAAGTGGCATTTCTTTTTCTTTTTCTTTTTTTTTTTTTAAGAGAGAGGAACAGTGAGAGAGAGAGAAAGAGAGAAACAATTTTTATTTAGTTTTTCATGTGACCTTTGCTGCTCCGAGACATCGTTGTGTACCTGGTGCTGGGGTTGAACTCGTGTACTTGCACATGCTGGACAAGTGCCGTAACCGCCGAGCCACCGCTCCAGCCCCAATAAGTGGCATTTCTAAGGGAGGCGGGAAATTCTTTTCCAAATTTCCTAAATAAAAGTGGTTTGAGAAAACTTCATTTCCCAGAATATAGGAAAACAAAGGTACCCATTTTTTTTTTTTTTTTTTTACATTGGTGTCCCTTTCAGTTTCTTAAAGCTGTCAGAATGTCAGGGCTTTGACATTTCTAAGGGAATATTCTCAGGTATTCTTACCTGTTAGTTTAGTTCCTCTTTATTCTTTGTAATAGTTTATGCTCTATAAAAGATAAGCCGCTCTCTATCAACTATTCTTTCTTCTTCATAAACAATGATGCTTTTAAATGTGATCCCAAAGAAACTAAAACTAACTTAGATCTATTTCAGTGACTTCTTATTTATACACCAAACTCACTAACAATATCCTCAAAAATACCCTGCAACACAGTTCATGTATTCACCTTTGTCTCCTCCAGTTTGGGCATCTTCCGTATAAATAATAGCCCTTTTCAACAACATTAGGGAAAAGAGTTTTCTCTTAACAATAAAAAAAAAAATAGTCTTGGTTTGATTTTGTCTGATTTTGTCATTCTGGAAAAATGTCAGAACTAGAAAGCAAACAAATATTTAAAACTTGATACGTAATTTTTCTTCTTCTGAAATATGTTTCAGTTCTTATCCTCAAATGAAGTACTACATGACATTTCTGATGTTCCAAGTTTTCCATGATTATATGCCATAGCATTATAGCGTAAACCTTTCTCTGTAATGCACTTAATATACTGAGCTTAGGGCAAAACACATCGTTCAGGAAAGGTTAACCACCCAAGATTTAGCCGATGATGTCATTAACCACTGTCAGCCACTGTACATTGGATCTGGAATGTCCTCCAAAGGCCTGAGTGTTAAAGACTTAGTCCTCAACTTGGTGCTATTGGGAAGTGGTGGAAACATTTTTTATTATTATTAAAATTTTTTATTTACTTAAAAGTATTCAGCATGTCAACAAAAGAGTTGGCACCTACTCCCCCACTTTTTTTTCAGTTACAGAGCAGTATTCAACAGTTAACAGAAAAACCCTTTTGTACAGCTGCATCTGAGACAACTGAAGATGAAAACACTACCGTCTCCATGTATGACTTATTTGTGCTGTGCCACCACAAGAACCCAATTTAAATTTCCGTACTAATTTACAACCTCCATACTGTACCAGGCAAGGTTAGCGGCTATTGAGAATACCACAGGACAGGCCCTCTAAAGACACATTCCATAGTGTGTCCACCATACAAAAGCAGACACTGTAGAGTTTTTTAAAAAATCATACACAGCCTTATATTTTGGTTTTATTTCTTTAAAAGGAATGAGTTGGGGGGGTATTAGATGCTTTATAGACCACAAAAAAATTACCCCAGAATCAACTTATTCATCATCATCTTCTTCTTCATCTTCCTCATGTTCCTTCCCTTCTTTTTTCTTCTTGCTCTTTTCAGCCTTGGCAACTCCCTTTTCGTTATCCTTTAGCTTGGTAGGCAGTGATATTCTTTTTGTATTTTTCCTTTCCTCAGCAGCTGCAGTGACATTCCACATGCTCCCAGTTCCGCTGCAACATCACCAATGCACAGGCTGGGTGGTCTGTGATTCAGGCAATGCTAGACTAGAACAAGAAGACTGATGGGGGCCTCTCGGGTACATTGGGGTGAACTTCTTTTTGCTTCCCTTTTAGGAGGGTTATAGGATTCCACTTCTCTTTCCTAATGGGCCACACCTTCAAATCTTCCCTTCTTCTTAGCACACACAGTCTTCCACCTGTCTGAGCACTTCTCAGAAAACGCCACGACACTGAAACATCTGGGTGCTGCGGCTTGTGCTGCTACTGGCAAGTTTGTCCAATGAAAGCATGTGGTGACATTTTGCATCTCTGCTTCTTAAGACCTCCTTTGCTCATTTTTAGTTTGTTTTTCCTCAGTGAGGCACAGAATCTCCCAGTGCCCTTCTGACTCTCAGCTGCCCTGGTGCTGTCCCTGTGGAGCTAATGTCCCATAGAGGGGGACACTGTAAGAGGTGGAGCTTAGTGGGAGGTTTTACGAATGGGGTGCGTGCCCTCAAAGGGGACCATGGAATCTTTGTCTCCTGTTGTCGCTTTCTCAGATTCCACAAGGAGGAGAATTCACTTCTCCATAATCCTTCCCTCAACCCAAACTGTCAAAGTTGTAAAGTATGAAAAGCTTATCTCCTTTAATGTAATTTTGTTTCACACTAAACTGTACTGCCCAGCACAGGCCCAAGAACAACAGGGTCAACCAACCTCGAACTGAAAACTCTCAGACTGTGAGCTCTAATAAACTTTCCCTTCATGAGCGGCTTATCTCATGTACTTTATCACAGTCACAGAAAGTTGACAGATACAACTTCATAATTTTTGGCACTCTAAACAACCAGCCTTTTGAGGCCAGTGTTCACACTAAGAACCGCTTGCAGCAAATTCAAAGAAAGTCATTCTTTTCTTAAAGTGCTACCACAAAACCTCTTTCTTCCTGTGTATTCAAAAATCACAGTATAGGGACAATTGAGAGGTGAGGAAAAGATGAGGATATACCTAACGAGACAGAATTTAAAGGGAAGCAAGGTCAAGATCCTCAGTAGAGGCAAAAGATTCTTCATAGATGAGTGAATAAGAAAGGTCAGAAAGGGAAAATTCAGTGAGTTTCCACCTTTTGCAATTTGTATTGAGGGCAGGGATGTTTATCATCTTCTTGACTAGTATAACCTCTTTGTAAATTTAAAAAGTCTTTGCCATAGAGAAGTTTAAAACTTTTTATTACTGAATTTATCTACCTTTTCTTTCTTGTGTGGTTTCTGGGCTTCTATCTTGCTTGGAAAACCTTGGTTTGTTTCATTTGCCCCATGGTTATAAATACATTCACCTGGGGCTGAAGTGGTGGCTCAGCAGTTATGGTGCTTGCCTGTCATGCACAAGTATGTGAGTTCAAACCCCAGCACCACATACACAACAAGGTGTCAGAGCAACAAAAGCCACATGAAAAACTAAATAAAATTGATTCTCTCCCTCTCTCTCTTACTGTTCCTCTCTCTTAAAAAAATAAATAAATACATTTACCCATATTTTATCATAGCATTATTTGATTTTAAATCTTTTAATATTTGTTCCATTTTTGAAATTAGTTTGTAAAAGTTGTAAAGTATGGAAAATTTATCTTCCGTAATATAATTTTGTTTCAATGCAATTTCATGCAACTTACACTTGTAACAATCAGTTGATTTTTACCTATTTACTAAAGACCTACAAGGTGCCAAGGCAGTGAGCAATCCAAAAGACATATGCTATGATGTTTGATTTCAAAGAACTTACAGTATGGTTGGGGGAAACAATTCATATCTGAGACAATTCTAGAACCAGACAGCATATGATTAAGTACTAAATGCTGTGGCTCTACCACACTTGGAGATGTTAGGGATTACTTTGTAGACAAGTTGGAACTTGAGATGGCTGTGTATTTCCCCAAAGGCTAAAAAAAGAAAGTTATGACTCTCTTTCTCTCTCTCTCTCCTCTGTGTGTGTGTGTGTGTGTGTGTGTGTGTGTGTGTGGTCTAGTTCAGATAGACACCAGCTTTCATAAGGCAACCCACTGTCATGTGGGGGGGCTCAGACTCAATAGACAGGCTTGGGATCCCAACAGATGAAAGAAGATGCAAGATGCAGTTAGGACAAGAGTCATCCTTTATTTGGGGTGGCAATAGCCACCAATTCCATTTTATCCCCTTTTTATATGCAGTTCATTCAAAGAAGGCACACTGCCAACAGGTTACATCAGTGGGCACATGCTCACAAGCAAATGTTTATGACCTCTAGTATACATACTGAGTGTTTCTGACCTTGACTACACACTAGCCATAACACAGCTGATTCATGGCCTTGGCTACATACTAAAGCATATCATAGCCTACCAGAAGCCCCGGCCATGGAGTCTAACTAGAGCCATTTTGGGCCTGCCCCCATACCCATCTGTTGGGAAAACATACCCAACACCAACTCTACAGGATTTAAACATTCAAGCTAAAGTATGTGGCAGGATGGTGAGGGTGACATTAAGAGAAGGATAGTCTGGAGAAGGGTATCCGCCTGAGAGTCTTCTTAACTTCAGTTCACTCCCCAGGCTAGAGCCTTCTACCCACTCACAGAGCATCCTTGGGGTCTCATGACTACTCTGCTTCTGCCAGAGAGTTCTGGCAAGCGTCAGTGGGCATCCCTTGAACACTGCTTGTGAGCAACTGGCTGCTGCCTCGCTTCTCTCCCTACTTGAGAACGCCATACCTCCCACATCACACGGTCCCAGGTAGCTGATGAACAGGGAACACCATCTGAGACATCACGTCTACAGGTCTGATGCTGTTGGTAGGAATAAAAGTGGTCTCAAATTTTTTTCAGGGATTCAAGAGAGAGAGTAATGAGTATCATTTACCATGAAGCTTTGGAAACCTTATGCTTTTATGTACTCTTTGATTTAACCATTGGACTTCCGGGAATGTCCTACTTATTTATGTATTAAAAATGTATTTTGTTTGTTACATAGCAGGTACTGCTTTTAAGTATTTTTTAGATTAATTCATTTAATCTTCATAATAATTCTGTGAGTTAAGTACTATTATTATCTTCATTTTACAGGTGAATAAATGAGGCACAGAGCAGTTAAGCAACTTGCCTATGGTCACCAACAAATATGTGGCAGAGCCAGCACTTAAACCCACACCGTCTGACTCTGGAGTCATTAGTGTCAACTTTACACTAACCACACTGCTTGAAGGAGGCATTGGGAGCACATGATGTTTAACAATAGGCTCGTCGCTCAACACAAATGTGCTCATGCACAACCCTGTTCCCTGGATTCCTGACTCAGGCTGTGATTTTCAAAATGAGGATGAAAACTCATTAGGGGTGGCAGAATATATATAGTGGACTGTTACCAGAATTTCTTTTAAATGTGACAGATAAGAAACTAGCAGAGTGAGCTTTGTTTCAACATTTTTCCCACTTGCAGGTGCGTCACACAGATGTCACAAGCACAGGGGAGTGCTGAGCCACAGATTATTCCGGACTTCCTTTTGTAAGCTGCAGTTGGAATAGGAAGATTTGTTTATTTATTTTTTTATTGGTTCTTTTTAGTTACATATGACATCAGGATTCAGTTTGACATAATTATGAAAGCACGGAATCTAATTTGCTCTAATTTAGTCCCCAGTACTTCCCCTCCCTTCCTCCTACCCCGTTACCTTCTTTCTGCTATTTACTTACAGTTTTTAATTTTTTTAAATGAGTATCTTGTGGATGTACATGATGGTGAGAGTCACTGTGGTCTATTCATATATGTACACAGGAAAGTTAGGTCAGATTCACTCCACTGTCTTTCCCTATCCCATCCCCTCCTCCAGTCCCCTTTGCCTACTCCACTGATCTTAGAAAGGCTTATAAGACATCAGTCCACCAGGAAAGGCAAATATTAAGTTAGCAATTATACTTGTACTATGCAGTTTTTAGAAATAATTGCCCATATTGTTTAAAGAGATTATTAAATAAATTCTAATATAGCAATATCATGGAATTCTACCCAGAAACTAAAATTATATATTATAACTAAACATTTAGTGACCTAGAAACATGTGCAAGATATATAGGTAAGGGTAATATCAGATTATAAAGTATTTGTAATATAGTATTGTTGTCTAAAATGCACACACATATTTTCATAGAAAAAGCACTGAAAAGGATAGTTATTAAAATATTCATAGAACAATTCCAGCTATTTGGGAGGCAGAGGCAGGAGGATTATAAGTCCAAGGCTAGCCTGGGTAATAGAGTGAGGCCCTGTCTGAAAAAAATAATAAATAAATAAAAGTAAAAATAAATAAAGTTTCCTATCTGTATAAGGTAGACTCAGCCTAGATGCCCATCAACAGATAAATGGGTAAAGACAATACGGTATACATACACACAAAGGAGTACTATTCAGCTGTAAAGCAGAACTTTAAAAGCCTGTTTGAAGCACAATGAATAGAACTAGAGGACAGAAAGTAAAATAAGTCAGGTACAGAAAGACAAGTATCACAGGTTCTCTCTCATAGTTAGAAGCTAAAATAATGCTGACTTGAAAGCAGCATAACGATGGCTAGAGATTGGGAAGAATGCTGCCAGGAGGTTGGAAAAAGAAAGGTCGGCCCTGGTGAACGCATGCTGAATGCATGGATGGAAACATCACACTGAATGTCATTAATAGACACAATTAATATGTGTTGTTACAAATTTTTTAATATATAGAACTAAAAAGAATTCCTAGCTGTGGGAAGCATACAAAAATCTTTTCTTCTTTTGTTTCACTGCATATTATTCTTATAAGATAGATTTTATACAAAATAAGTTGTATCCTTATAAATGTGATTATATAATAAGGATAACTATCATACATATGCAAAGAATTCATGTAAATAACAATAATAGTAAAATAATATTAAATAACTACTAATATCAATTAAATATTTTTAAAATTACATAAACAAAACTAACATGTATTAAAATAGTAAAATGCTAATTGAATACATTAAATTAAATCATTAAATAATATGGAAAAGAGAGAGCAAAGGATGGGAACAGATCTTTCCTGCAAGAGCAATTTTCCTTGTCAAATGAACACAAAGAATGCTGAACCACAATAAGATGCAAATTGAAACAACAATGAGATAAAAATGCCAGTTTTGCAAACTGCTAACCCTTCCCTTTGAAAAACCACTTTAAGAAAATCCAGCATATGATAATTTGGCATTTCAGAATGTAAATAAATGTACGTTTCATCTTAAAAGCAATAGTTCACTCTAAATATCAAATATCAAACTGACCTGGAGCACTTAATATGTAGTTTTATTTTTGCCTTGTTTCCAAGGGCCAAATGACAGAAACAGCAGCACTGATTAATAGTCCTACAATATCACAGAATAAATCATCAAATGAGGTACAAGAGCTTCCCCCAAAAGTACGATAAATTTTAAGGCAGGCAGATGGTGTTTATGATCAATTACTGATACTTTTTTCAGTGCTCACTCTACACACACACACACACACACACATGTGTGTGTGCGCATTTTATGTTAACTTTTTAACATGCATGTCTTGTTTGCTTCCCATAACAACTTCATGAGTTGCAGTTCCTATATTAGCCCCATTTTTACTATAAGACAACTGAAGCTGCAAGAGGTGAAGTAACCTGCCTCACAGACAGGTGAGACAGGATTCGAGCCCAGATCTCAACACTTTATAGTTCACAATCCCTGCTCTTGGGAAATTCAATGTATATTGAAACCTGACAGTTTGTTAGGCATGATGCTAATTAGCATGTAATTCTTTTTTTTTTTTTTAAGAGAGAGACAGTGAAAGAGAGAGAAAGAGAGAATCAATTTCATTTAGTTTTTCACATGGCTTTTGTTGTTCTGACACTTCGTTGTCTACGCGGTGCTGGGGTTCAAACCTGCATCCTTGTGCATGCCAGGCAGGCGCCATAACCGCTGAGCCACCGCTCCAGCCCTTAGAATGTAATTCTTGAGATCAGAAAGTTTCAAAGACTGGCCAGGGAATCATTGGCACTAAACACACATTCTTTTGAGTTTCCACATGACAGATTCTTTGAGCACACATTCACAATATGGTCATGACTGGATTTTTTTTCCTTGAGGAAATTTGAGTGTCATAAAAAGACAGCACATCTCGTTCTGGAGAGAATGTTCTGTGCGTCTATATGGTAAGAAGAATGACTCTCATGATCTTTTTCTATGCTGATGTGATTCAAATAAGGAAAAACTGAAATCATTGTTGGAGGCTATTTCTATAGTATTATGAAACAAGGTTTCTACAATATTCTTGGCCCACAGACTTTTTACTGTCATAAATGGTACACCATAGTCATTGGAGTTATGATGCCAAAAAATAATAATGAAAATTATAATAGAATAATGAAAGTAATACACTAAGGAAAAGGATAAATAATAAGCAAGCATAAAGGCTGTCTATTGTGAATAGAAAGTGAAATTCAAGTTTCTCTTTTACAGTTTCTGGAAGATAGGATCTACCTCCGTAGGATTTGGCAGCTAGAGAAAATATACATCTCTTGGAATGTGACACAAGCTGTAATTGTCCATTCTTGATGGCTTTCAATAGAAATAGCACTCAACAATCGTGTTCTTTAAATGTTTTCACAGTAGCTAGACAGCAGCAGTGGCGGTGACAGACGATCATTTTACTTCACAGCTGCTCAACGTCTTTCATGGCTGCTTATTTCTGTGACTTCTTGTTTCTACTACCCTTGTTTCCCGTTGGCTTCAATTTCTTCATTATTTTAGTTATTTTATAAACTATATAATTTAGGAAATAAGATCAAGATAAATACAGTCAAAAAGGGTCAAGCTCTCTGATCTCATAAGTCCATGTGAATTTTCCTCCCGGTAGACACAGGGTGCCCGGTTAAGTGACTTAGCTAATGGCTTCTAAGTGGCCTTCGAGTGGGAGTTGAGGATTAAGGTCTCCAGTGCTGATATGATCAAACTAGGTCACTTCTTCACACTGGTAGAGCTTTGAGCATAACCAATCTGTGCTTCCTTCTTCATTCTCCCACTAGAATAAAGCTGCAGTCACAATCAAGCCCAGTAGAGTATGGTCACTGGGGACAAAGCAGGAAGAGTGGAGCAGAGCAGAGGATGAATTTAGTTTGTGCTCTGCGTAGACTATCGTTTCTAACACAGTCTCTTTGTCTCACATTTAGATATGGACTTCTGGAAGTAATAGTGACTGCTTAGGTTACCTGTCAGGTGGTCACACTGAATACGTTTACTTCTAGGTTTTAAGCACACATGCATGCACACAAACACACACACACATGCACGCACACACACAAAAAAAATCATAAGGAATATGCCATTTATCAAGATTTATTTAAGGATTTTCTGAAGATTTATTTAAAGGTTCTCTGAATAATTATTTCACAACAGGTGATTAGGCAGTTGTTAAATATAATTTAAGCGAAACTACAAGAGCAAATGGAATATGTTCACCAACAATAACAGAATAGCAGCTAAGTATGTAAATAAAAGAAAATAAAATGAAATAAGGTAAATTATTGGGATGATATCCCTCCCACCCCACCCCGTGGCTTCATCAAACCCACTACTCACTGAGTGCTGTGGGCTGAGGAATAACTATGGCTTATTGAACTGCTGGCCCCCAGGGCTAGGTGGTGGCTGGTAATATGAAACAGCACCAAGCGAGTCCAGGATGCGATTCTGATTTGCCATCCTCACTACCGTGCAGGGACAGCGGCAACCGGCATGTGGGAAAGGGGCTTCGTTCTCTTCTGAACTGGTGACCGGTTTGAGGGCGAGAGAGGGAGAGAGGAGGCTCCCTTCCACACTGCTGCTGTTCCAGCTCGTTTCTGATCTTTTCATCCCACCCTCAGAGTCCATAGAGCTGGGGCTCAGATTCAGTTTTGAGCTAATAGAGAAGGGAAGGCGGGAGGTTAAACCAAACTGTTAACTGTGTCTCTTCAAAACTGACATTTAATACAGGGTGTAAATCACTAGGGGGGCCTGTTATTCCTTCAGGAATGCAATTACATAGGGTCAAATAAAACATGAAAGAAACCAACAAGTTTTAAAATGTAGTATGTTCTCAAAAGTAGGCAAGAAGGAATGTGAAGCAGTCCAAAAATGCTAACACTCCCTGCTGTCCTATAGGAGAGGATTAGCAGAGGTCTCTGCTCGGTAATGATTATGTGGTAAGTGTGGGCATGGGAGCACCTTGCCGACTCCAGCAAGTCCCCTGGACTCAGGGTTTTTGGAGAGCCCTGCATGCATTCATTCATTCTTCAGAGCGGGTGCAGGCCACCTGCCATTACAGTCCCATTACCAGCACTGCCTCCACTTGGCACTTTCAAAAGTGTTTATGTGGCTGTACAGAATGAACATGCAGAGATTTTTTTTTCTTTTTGTTTCTCTCATTCATAATAATAATAATAATGATAATGATAAATGCCAGCAGAATCCTTACTTTGTGACTTCAAAGATGAAAAGAAAATTAATTTTGGATTGCCAATAAAGGCTTTCCAATATTTATGGCTACTTTTCAATTGTTTAGTGCTAATTTATCCCATGGGGTGGGGTGGAGGGCAGGCTTACATTTGTACCTTGGGAAGTGTCTGTTAATAGTTAGGTGTGTTTTAAACTTGATGACTTAAAAGCTTGAGTTGGATGTATTTCAGTTTAACATCTTCATGAACTAGGGTGAACAATTTGTCCCAGTTTGCTTGGGACTTTTCTGGGTTTAGCACTGAAAGTCGTGCATCCCGAGAGAGATTTCAGTCCCTAGCATACAAGGATGTCTAGCCATCCTACCATTAACAAAACACTGTTATACGCATCCGTATGTGCATGCAAACACACACACACACACACACACACACACACACACACACACACACAGGTTTAATCTAAATTAAACCAAAAGAACCTATTTACAATCAATTGTTCTTTTGTTATTGAGGCAGGCCAAGCTGCGTTGCTTCAAACTCCTGGGCTCAAGCAGTCCTGCCTCAGCCTCCTGAGTAGCTGGGACTAGAGGCACACACCACCACACCCAACTTAATCAGTGCTTCAAAGTCTTGCTTTTAAACATATGGCAACAACATGGTAGGAACTGTGTGTAGATCATGTAGGGGGAGGAGGTGGTTGGGAAAGAGCACTGGGATTACAACTAAACTAATTATAAAAGAATTTCAACAAAAAGGTCAGCTGGGTTCAGGTTCTTGTACAAGCACTAATTTTTATAAGCTAGTCCTCACTTCTCCAAGAAAAACAGTTTCAAGTGAGTTGTCATTAAAACTTGATTATTCTTATCTTGCTTGCAAAATGAACCAAACTACAAAGCAACATCTCAATCTAATATTAAAGTATTGATTCTATGTACTTAGGTTTTGCTGGCTGAATCTTGGGGGCTCCTTCCTATACCCCTCCCTTCACCCCAAGTCAGATGCTAGTGGCCAATGGCTGGTCCTTGTGAATCTATTTCCAAGAGCAGCTGCAGAGGATGAACCAGACCAACTCCTGCCCATCTGGTAGGCTGCCCTGGAATTTGTCTCTGAGGTGTACCGTGTCCCAAATGCTTCCCACTTCATCAACTCTACGTACTCGCAGGTCTTTCCAGCAACCCTCTGGCAACTCCATGGACCACATGGCTTCTCCAAGCCATGAGATACACCATTCTGACTGCAAGCTGAATTATGAAAGTCTTGGAGCTCAATTCAGCTCCTGAAAGACTCTGAGGAGTTCAAAAACTAGATGAAACCTAAGCTCATCTTGCACTTTAAGTCCTTCAGATCTTCCGTTGATGCTTTTGACAGCACAGCTAGAAACATATCTATCTTGGGAGAATTCATATTCTCTTATTGTGGCCGATTTCTTGTTCTGTTTAAAGATGCCCTGCTGTTACACTCACCATAAGTAATATGAAGTACAGAAAAACGATAATAATTAAGGTTTTTGCTTCTGATTTATCACACATGCTTCTAAACTTAATAGTTCCTTTTCTTATGCTTGAAATTTGTCTGTTCTGATCAGGCATACTATAAGTATCAGTCCCTAAATTTTGTCAAAAACAAAGAAATTGAAGGTAGACAGCTGGGAGAAATAAGGGCTTACAGACTGAGTGAGGGGATGTGAAAGGGTAGAAAGGTGCCTCCCTACAATTTTCAAAGAAGCATGAGGTATGAGCTGGGGAAAATACACGGTCTTGGGAGGCAAACCAATCTGGGCTTGAATTCCAGCCCAGCACTTATTAGCTATGCTGTATCTCTGTAAATTTCAGTCTCCCACCTCCACCCCCATACTGCAGGCAGGGATAGTTCCAGTTCCAACAAAAGTAAAGGTAATCGTAAATACTTGTAAAGCACCCAATACATAGTAGGTATTTAATAAGTTATAATAATTATTAGCATGGTGATTGATTGAACAGGAAAAGGTCACCCCCAACTGCAGCAGGCCTCAGCTCTCTGTGTTCCGGCTGCTGGGTCTCTTCCTAATGCACACCTCTAGGAACTGTGAGCTCTGAATCTCAGCCCACCACCCACACTCTCTCACTGGCTGCAGGCAAATCACTTATCTGACTCAATTGCTTCATCTGTAAAGGGAGGATAATAATATTTACCTTCCTCAGAGGAATGTTGGGAGAACTAATGAATGCTTGCAAAGTACCTGGAGATCTACAGATGAAAGGCAGAGAGAATTGCAAAGTATTATTATAAATATTAGTGTTATTTTGACACATTTGCATGCATGTGTGTGAATAAATTTGCACCTGAGAGCACTGGATAAAAATATGTGACTTTCATGTATGATCCTATGAGTATCTCTGGCAGCTCATGGGCCTTAATGTCTGTGTAATTTAATGCATAATAAAACAGTCCTAAAAGTGAAAATTGGCAGAGAAAGCACTGCATTGGGTAGCTGGTATAAAATTAGCCATTGCCTATGGTTAAGTCCTTTCGAGAAGCCTCTTTGCCCAGAGCCACAATGCTTCCAGTTGCCTTTAGGGGCTGATTTCTGACTACACCATAGCTCCTTCTAAAAAGCAGTGAAGTGTAAGTCTTCCTCAGACTTCTTTATTTGCCAAGTTGAAAAAACCACCTTGAGCTTTGAAAAGTCTTTTTCCTCAACTGACTGTATCCACTTGCAAAGCACAGACATAAAATCGGATTGCAAAGAAATCATTTCTGTGAGCTTTCAACTTATCTCCCAGCCATGTCCCTTGACTTTCACATCAGTGCCAAATTCTAGTTCTTGCTGCTCACCTCCTCTTCCCAACAAGGCCCCTGGTCCCCCCATTTGTCCCTGTTCCCTTCCCTAACTCAATTCACTCCCCACTAGGTAGTGGGAGGTAATATTATTACACCATCCAGGGTTGTATCGCATCACGTAATTCCCAGGAGACACATTCTGGGGCCTGTGCCTCGAGGAATAAAAGAACAAGAGCAGATGGAAGTTACATGAGGAAGTTCAGATCCCTCCTGCTCAGGACTGACTCCTAGGCAGCTGCCCCTGCCTGTGGGAAGAAGTGGCCATTTCCTCTTATTCCACAACAGTGTAGCATATGGGTGCAAACAAGACATACGTCTGGTCTCCACTGTAAAATTTAGCAGCCTGGCAATAGAAAGGCTTATCCCAGACCCAAGTTCTCATTCCTGCTTCAGCCATCATAAACGCCTGCTGACACCAAAAAACAAGCCTGTAATCCCCATAAAAGAACATTCTCGAGCCCTGGAAACCAGAACGCATGCCAACTTTTAAGCTGCTGTGCTCTCTGCTTCTGAGCTGGATGGGATTTTGAGGAAGCAGGTGACCACTTCTGAGGTAGGGCTAAACGTTGCACCCTGGCCTCCTGTTCCAGAGAGGAGTCCCCCTGGGCAGAGGGCCTGAAGTTCCCACAACTTGTGGTTAAGACATTGTCTCCAGAAGGCCTTGTTCAGAATGGAAACATGCTACATGAAAAGCAACGTTCTAAATCATTCCAGTGGAGTACTGGACGCAGCTCCCAGCAGCTTGTGAGAGCCAGCTGTGTGCGTCTCTTCCCAGCTCCACGGTCAGATCGCACTGATGGCTTGAAATCAACACCAGCACCTTGAAACCACCAAACACCACAAATCAGAAAGAAGGCTGTTAAACCTTTACTACAGGGGTCAGGGCTGTAGAGAAGGGGCAGAGTGGCTCACCTAGTATGTGCAAGGCCTGGAGTCAATCCCCAGTACTGCAAAAAAACAAAACAGAAAACCCTCTATGCACACTACCAGTGAGCACCCACTTTGACCCGTTTCCAACTGGACCAAGAAGGCAGGTGAACGTGGAGGAAAAGGAGTCATTGGGCATTTTCCGGGGGCAGCCACACCATACTGGATGCTGGCGAGGACAGAGCAGGATGCTTGTCTCAACCTTTTAACCTGCAGCGGACCTGCCTTGTAGATTTTAGAAGCAAGTAGAGGATGTAGCCAATTTCACATTCCCTAAGAAGTCTGCAGAATGAAATCTGGATTTTAGGCCTCTTGCTGCCCTAACAAGCTATATAAACTCTCTGAGCCTCAGTTTCCTTCATTGTGAAATGGGAGCAATGGTACTCATTTGATGGCATTTTTGGAAAAACAGTGAGATATTGGTAAAGCTCTTGCTGTTGAACTTGTTTCTAATTGGAGACATCACTGCTGTCATCTTAATCTATTTCTCGGCAGAGTCTGTGATGATCAATCTTGACTCAGATCAATTTTGACTCCCCTGGCTTCTGAAACCCCGCTCTCTCTGGGTTTTTTTTTTTTTTTCCTGCTCCCCTGATGCTGCCTCTACCTGGCCTTTCTTCTCTACCTCTCCTCCTTCTCGTTTCTCTGAACAGCCTCATTAGACAATCTCATCTAGTCCCACGGATTTAAACATTATCTTTATGTTGATGACTCCTAGAATTATCCTCTGTCTAGACCAGTGGTTCTTCAAGTGGGAACCCTGGGCCGTGGTGGCATCAGCATCAGCTGGGAACTTGTTAGAAATGCAAATTCCCAGGCCCCGCCCACAACTTCTTCATCTGAAACTTGAGAGGTGGGACTCAGACCTATCTGTTAGTTGTCCAGGTGATTCTGTTACAGATTTGCTCTACTTTGGATATGGGTTGAGTGTGTCTCCCAGGGGTTCATGTGCTGGAAACTTGACCACTGGGTGGTGATGTTGAGAGATGGTAGAACTTTTAAGAGGAGAGGCCAGTAGGACATAATTAGGCCACTGGGGACTTTGTCCTCAAAAATTGATTAATGTAGTGTTTTGCAGGACTCTGGCTACCTCTTGGGAGAGCAAGTTGTTATAAAAAATCAGTCCAGCCCTCTGCATCTCTCTGGCTTCCTACCTTGCCTTGTGACTTCCCTCTCCCTCTCACACAAGCTGCTGCCATGATGCCCTCCCCCTTTTTGTGATGTAGCCAAGGGGGATGTCACCGGGGGCCAAACAGTTGGGTCCAGGAATCCTGATCTTTCAGCCTCCAAAACAGTAAGCTAGATAATCCTCTTTTCTTTAAAAAGCTCCCAGCCTTGAATATTTTGTTATAGCAGTACAATACTGACCTTTATGAACTGCTGCTCCAGAAACGTGTTAAATGACTTCATGCACATTTCTACTTGTCTGTCTTACACAGGTATAAAACTTAATTAATCCAGGCTCCTTTAAATCCTTTTTCCCAACTTTCTAATCCCAAGTTTAATCCACTTTTAAGTATTATAGGTAATCGATACATGATAAATAACTCTACATTTTCATTTGGGCAATGCAACTGCTAAAATATGAAAGTGCAAGGTGGCATTACATCACCGTCTTTATTCCACCTTCTAAGCAAGACATAGTAAAATTTATTTTTGTTAATTTTGCTTTGTTTTTATTAATTATTAATATGATTTTGACATGGTTTGAATGTGTACCCCGGGGTTCATGTATTGAAATTTAATCCTCATTGTGAGGTTTGTAAGGGGGTAAATTTAATCTGACTATGGTTTTCAGAGGTGGGGTCTGTAGAAGGTGAGTAGGAAAAATAAGGTCATTGGGTAGAGTCCCAATGGTTGAATATTGATGGCTTTACAAGAAGAGGGAGAGAGACCAGAAGGGACACACATACCTGTGTTCCCTGTCTCTGTCATGTGATACCCTGCTCCACCTCAGGACTCTGCAAATAAGAAGATATCCACCAGATAAAGGCCCTTGACTTTGGATCTATAGAACTGTAAGCCAAAATTTTTAGTTTTAGGAATTTCATTATAGTAATGAAAAGTGATCCGATATAATCACCATAACAAAAACCATAAGGTAGAAAATATATTTCTCACTTGTATTAGTCAAGGTTCTCTACAGAAATAAAACCAATAGAATATTTATAAATACACATATACAGACAATCCCCAGCTTATAATGATTCTACTTAAAATTATTCAGCTTTAGGTTGGTGCAACACAGTAAGTGTTCAGTAGAAACCACACTGCATATGTAGAATTTTCATCTTTTTCTGGGCTAGTGATGGGCAGTATGAATTTCTCTTGTGATGCTGGGCAGTGGGAATGTTCCACAGCTCCAAATCAGCCACACAATCAAGAGGAAAAACAGCTAGTACTCCACAATAAATTGTGTTGCTGAGCTAGGAACTTTGGTAGATTAGTTGTATTAAATGAGCTTTAAACTTTTGTTTTCAATGGATTTATTCAGACATACATCCATCATAAGTCAAGGAGCATCTATCTGTCTATCTTTACACACACACACAAAGAGATTTGTAAATAAGGAATTGATTCATGAGATTATATAGGTTGACAAGTGTCAAGATATGCTAGGTGGATCAGCATGCTGGAGACCCCAGAGAGCCAACGGTGTGGTTCTAGTCTGACGGCTGGCAGGCTATACTCAGGAAAAGACTATGCTTCCATTCAGATCTAAAGACAGAAAAAGATGATGTTTCAGCTCAAAAGCAGTCAATCTGGAAGAATTTCCTCTTCCTTGGGAGAGGTCAGTCTTTTTTCTATGCCTTCAGCAGATTGGATGAGGCTCACCCTCTTTAGGGAAGGTAGTTGGCTTTAACATATTTTACTGATTCAAATGTTCATCTTATCAAGAAACACCTTCACACACATACCTCAAGAATAATGCTTGATCAAATGTCTGGCCACTCCATGACCCAGTCAAAATGAAATATACAATTAAGCATCATACCACTCTACTGATAAAATTCAGAAAGATTTGGGGGGAAATAAGAAAGATTAGGAAATTTTCCCTATAATGAATCCAGGATTCCAATTCATGTTTATCACACTAAACTTTCACACTCTAGATGCTGCTATGGAGTCAGGGTAATTTTTCCAAATGATCCTGTGCCTAGGATATGCCATAAAGAAGATGCTTCTCTTTATGCCCTCCTATGGCCAGAAGTGAATATTTTAGTCGAGGATAGTCCAAGCACAGCTGGTGGTATGATAGCTTCTGCTCCAAGACAAAAAGACAACAGTGAGGCGAAAGGAGAGAGAATGGTATTCTGAATTTGGGTGCCTAATCACAGACTAGAGATAAATTATTCTCCCTTTTCATTTTTTTCCCTTCCTTGCTCATGGAAGTTAAAACTCTTAAATGAGTTTTAGTTCATCTCTTCATCTATATCTGGCATATAAAAGGTGATAGAGAATTATTTAAAAGCCAATAAACAAGCAAATGAATGGAATAGGATGTTACTTGGACCTTCTGCTGAATGACTGACACAATTGAAAGGAAATTCCAAAATAAGATATAAACCAAGATGTAAATGTTTAAAGAAAGTATGAGAGACTCACACCCCAGCTCTGAACATGTTCACCCACAATAGTGATGTGAAAGGGCCTCAGTGAGGGTCTGACTCCTTGGGATTTGGGATCCAACACCTAAAAGCCCCCAAAGGGGATCTTTTGGGAAGATGATTTCTTGGGGTCCACTTTCATCTATGACTCCTAATTCTTAGCCCTTCAGCTAGCAGAGGAAGTTTTCAGGAGCAGCCCCAATTCTAGCAAGAGGACCAAAAGGGGAACCTGGAGAGCTTGATTCATGTTTCTCCGAGTTGTGAGACACAGAAAGGTAAGAAACACAGCCAGAAGAGCAGAGAAATGTATTCACGTCCCTCCAGAACAGATCAGTGCTCTGTTAGTCTCCAAACTATGTGCAACCCACAGAAGAATCTTGACAATAAGTAAGGGAATCCTGCCTTGTTTAAGTAAGTTGATACCAACAGTCAGAAAAAGGTAGGAGGCACATTATTCGATGCAGAAGCTGAGGGGACTTCACAGTAGCCAGTTAAAGAAAGGACAACTGCCTACAGCAAGGAAGTTGAGCTTGAAAAGACCCTTCAAGGAAACCTCTAAGCCACTCTCAGAACTCACCAAGGTCCAGAGAAGGTAATGCCAGCTTATGACAGCAATGGTCCAATAAGAACTTTCTTAGCCCCGTGTCTTTCTTCCTCCTGCTTGGAACCTAGACAGTAAACTGGGCAAGGAAGAGAAACTTTAGGCAAGTAAAAATATGACAGTCATCTCTCTTCCACTCTGGAAGCAGGACTCAACTAAGGGAAGAAACTTGATGATTTAATGTTGCATTAGTTCAAAGTTTGATGATTATGTGGAACTGGACAATTCATACTGGACTGAGGCTATGATTACGATACAAGACCCCCCACCACCACCACTACGCAGTGTAGATTTTCATCTAGAGTGTGAGAGTGGCGGGGCCTACCTCTGATGAATCAGTGTTAACACTCTACCCATTCTGCTCAATTAACATACTGTTCACAGAAGGAAAGAATGACAAATCTCTGAATGACTAAACTAAAGCACAACAATCCCCAAACTGACAATGTCTAAGATGGGAATATGATTTGAAATATTGCATCTTCTCTTGTCAGTTACATCTGCTAAGGATAAAGAGGAGAAAATCCAAGAAAAGTATGGATTTTATTTTATTAATGATTTAGCTAAAAGCTATGACAGCTGAAAAACTTTGAAGTAGTCAGGTTACTATAAAACATGCTCTCTTCTCCAATATTCCAACTCAACTCCCCCATCCCCTGCTGAATATGAGCCAGAATCAATAGTTTGTTCTGTAACCTTCTAGCCCTTTCTCCATATATTGACATAAATGTATGGACATGTATTTGAGGGTCGTTTACATTTTAATGAGTTTGCTATACATATAAAAGAGAGAGAGGAAGAAAGAAACAATTTTTATTTAGTTTTTCATGTGGATTTCGTTGCTCTGAGACTTCATCGTGCATGTGGTGCTGGGGTTTGAACCTGTGTACTTACGCATGCTGGGCAAGTGCTGTAACAACCGAGCCACTGCTCCAGTCCCGCTATTATATTTCTTAACTGTTGGTGTAAAGATTCTGCAAATATCTTATATCCAGACATTTTATTAAACACTCTCTTTGTTGATTCTTTGTGCTGCTCTAAGCAAACTTTCATTTGTGTGACTTCGATATTTTGAACTCAGAGCCAAAGGTATGTAACATATCCTTTAAATATCTATAAGATTTTGTGCACAATTGGAGAAAAAGAATATGTAAATAAAACAGAATTCAATCAAGCAGCTAAGAGATTACTTGAACAATTATCAGCAATCTCATTGGAAGGTTGTTCACTTACATCAGATAAAGAATTAGGTAACTTGTAACTTGAACCCAGGAGAGGTGAACCCATTCCAAGGGTTTTTTCTTTTTTTATTTATTGAATATGGACTTTCAATTAGGAGGGAATCATTGTCAAACAATCAAGAACAAATGTATATTCACATAGTTAGCCAAGGCCAATGCCATTCCATGTTTTCTCCCTTTGGGTTCCCCATGGTTCCTTGTTTCCCCCTATTTAAACCCCGTGCCAAATGGACTTCTCATGGAGGTCGGAGCTTTCCCTCTGAGTTGATTCCCCCATACTCCCTTCCTCCGGTCTCCCTGATGTCCTTCGTATTCCCTCCCCCTCTTTGCACCCCTCCTTACATCTCCCAAATTCCTATACCAGGTTCCCCCTGTTCATGTAAAAATTCATACATGTTGAGGTTATTATTAGCTTAGCCATCTATCTTACTGTATCTGGTTGATTTCTAGCTTCCACAAATGAGAGAAGTCATTTGGCCCTTGAGTCTCTGAGTTTGAGGTATTTCACTTAGCATAATTTTTCCCATCTCCATCCATTTGGCTGCAAAAGCTATAATATCATTTTCTCTAATAGCCAAGTAGTATTCCATTGTATATATGTACCAAAGTTTTTGAATCCACTTGTCAAGTGAGGGGCATCTGGGTTGGTTCCATTATCTAGCTATAGTAAATTGAGCTGCTATAAACATTGATGAAGCCGTATCTCTATAATATGCTGATTCTAACTTTTTTGGGAAAATACCCAGGAGTGGGATAGCTGGGTCATAAGGTGGTTCCAGCCCTAATTTTTTGAGGAGTCTCCACACTGCTTTCCAGAGTGGCTGAACCAGTTTGCAGTCCCACCAGCAGTGTAACAGTGTTCCTCTTTTCCCAGCATCTGTCATTGTTTGTATTCTTCATTTTTGCCACTCTGACAGGAATGAGGTGGAATCTCAGTGAAGTTTTGATTTGCATTTCTCTTACTGCTAGTGTTGTGGAGCATTTTCTCATATGTTTATGGGCTTTTTGGACTCCTCCATTGATAAGTTTCTTTTTAATTCTGTAGCCCATTTATTGATTGGATTAATTGTGGTTTTGGTGTTTAGTTTTTTTAGTTCTTTGTATATTCTAGATATTAGCCCTCTGTCCGAGGTGTAGCAGGCAAAGATTTTCTCCCACATTCTGTAGGATCTCTCTTGGCACTTTTGACTAAATCTTTTTTTTTTTTAGAAAGACAGTGAGAGAGAGAGAGGAAGAGACAGAGAGAACCATTTTTTATTGAGTTTTTCACATGGCTTTCGTTGACACTTAGTTTTGTACATGGGTGCTGGGGTTTGAACCTGGGTACTTGCGCATGCTGGGCAAGCGCCATAACCGCAGAGCCACCGCGCCAGCCCCAACTTTTGACTAAATCTTTAGCTGTGCAAAAGCTTTTCAGTTTAATTGCATCCCTTTCATTTATTCTTGACTTTACTGCTTGCTTTGGAGTGCTTATTGTTATAACAACTAGAGAAGGAGCTCATGATGTCTGTCAGTGACCAGGGGAGAATCATGCTGGACACACACATCTCAGTACAGATTCCTTAATCTCTCCCTTGAGATGATAAAATCTGCCTTCTCCACAAATGATGCTTCTAATTTCATGGAACTACAGAATTTAATATTTTCTAAAGAAAATAATACCCAAATTATTACTACTTCTATGTTATATTTAGGATCATTTGGGTAAATTTGGACTTTAAATTGTCATGTTATCTGAATATTATCCTTGAGATTTTAATTTGAAATATGTATAAATAATTAATTTTAGAATTTGAGCTTTATTTTGAAATTCATAAGAGAAAATGACCAAATCCATAAACCAATAATATTGGAATGTTTAAATGATGTGAGTTACACTAAACTTATGGTTTTAATTTATTTCATTTATAAGAGTTGTGTAAGTAATGGATGCATTTTGCTTATAAAGATAAGCATTGTTTAAAGCTTCAGGGAAAATTAAATTTATAAAATTTGTAAATGCATTTTATAGCCTTTAAGAGAATGTGAGGGCTGAGGATGCAGCTCAGCAGTAAAAGGTTTGTCTAACCTGCATGAAGTCCTGGGTTCAATCCCCGGTACTGAAAAATAAAATTTGTTTGAAAGAGAATTGTAAAAAAGGGCTATTTTCTAATGAGTTTAGTCTATAAAAGTTTACTCAAATATTTATTTTTAAAAAACAATTTAAAGCAAGATTTGTAAATTAAATTTAAGACCAAGAACTAAAATTCAAAATGTGTTATGTTTACAGGTTAATACTAATTTCAAAACACATTTAGTTTTCCTGTACATAAAAATTGTGTGTGGCCATCACTATATTCACGCTGGTTATTCCCTCTAATACACTTGGTAGGTGATCATTTCACCTGAAATAATGTATTTTGCCATCTCTTTTTCTGTACGTATACCTCGTATTCCTTTTTGTTTATACATTGTCCAAAACCTTAGTAGTGATGATGGTTATTCATGTTTTTCCCCCTGATTGTTATGGTAATAGTTCACTGTTAAGTAAGAGGCTTGCTCTCAGTTCTTGAAGATAGGTTTATATTCCTAGCTTATAGGATTTTAAAATCATAAATGAATGTTAAATTTTATCAATCATTTTTTTCAGTTTCTGTTGAGAAGACCGAAAGCTTTTTCACTTTGATCTGTTAATGCAGAGAATTACATAAATACATTTTCTAATACTGAAACTTTTTTTGCATAACTATTATAAATCCTATTTGGTCATTATATATTAACCTACTATTGGATTTTCCTTCATAAAAATATTTAAAGATACTTACAATCATAAATGAAATTGGTTTATAATTTAAACATTCTCATACACATAACTAGTTGTGATTATCGATACATAATTCATACATTATTTTTACCTGTTTTTTCTCTTTCACTTTATTTTATTTTAGGTTTTTTTTCCTCAGGGATAAGAACTGAACTCAGAGCCTTGCAGATGCTAGGCAAGAGCTCTGAGGCTGAGCTAAATCCCCAACCCCTTCTCTTTCACTTTAAACACACTTTATTATGCAGAGCAGGTTAAGATTCACAGCAAAATTGAGCTGAAAATACAGAAAGTTCCTTTGTGCTTCCTGTTGCAACACATGCACAATCCCCCACCCCTCATCACACTATCATAGTATCACACAGTATAGTTTTATTGCCCTAAAAATCCCCTGTGTTCTGCCTATGCATTCCCCTCTCCCTCCTAACCCCTGGCAATCAATAATCCTTCTACCACCTCTACAGCTTTCCCTTGTCTAGAATGACACATATAGTTGGAATCTTACTGTATGGAACCTTTCCATGTTGGCTTCTTTCATTTAGTAGTATGCATTTAAGTTTTTCCATGGCTTGATAGCAGCATTAGTTAGCTTTCAAGTCACTATGAAAAAACATAGCGAGATAATTTACAGGAGCAAAAGTTTATTTTGACATAGTTTCAGAGGTTTCAGTTCACGGTGAGATGACTGCACTGCTTTGGGCTTATGGGAGGTAGAACCTCATTGTGGAGAAGATACAGCAGCGCAAAGCTGTTCCCCTCAGGGCAGCTGAAAAGCAAAAAGAGAGAGAGGAGGGGCTGGGCCCCCAATATCCCCTTCAAGGACATGAACTCAATAACCCGTCTTCCTTAAATAGGCCCTCATCTCTTAAAAGTTCCACCACTTTCCAATAACTCTATAGGCTTTCAACCAAGCTTTCAAGACATGACCCTTAGGGGCACGTTTAAGATCCAAACCATAACAATAACTCATTACTTTTTGGTGCTTAATAATATTCCATTGTCTAGATGTACCACCATTTATCCATTCACCTTCTGAAAGATAGTATGGTTGCTTCCAAGTTTTGGCATTTATTAATAAACATTTACTGTTACATTTTACTAATACATATATACAAATATATATGCTTATATATATGTGTGTGTATGTGTATATACATATGTATATGTATTTATATATAAAACTGTGTGTATGTTTACTCTTATAAACTGTGGATGCAGGGGTTTTTTCTGGGGGGGGACATAAGTTTTCAATTCATTTGGGTAAATACCAAGTTTTCTTTCAAAAGTGATTGTACCATTTTTCATTCTCATCAGCAATTAATGGGAGTTCATGTTGCTTCACATCCTAAGCAGCATTTCGTGTTGTCTATTTTTTCTTCCATCCCTTGTATTACAGCAGTCATTCATTCCACTTATATAAGTACATGCTTATGTATACATACATCATGTGTATGCATAATATACATATGCATGTATGATTGAATACATTACTTCTTTTTTTTTTTAAAGAGAGAGGGGGAAAAAGAGAATCAATTCTAATTCATTTTTCATGTGATTTCCATTGCTCTGACACTCAGTTGTGTACATGGTGTTGGGGTTCAAATCTGCATCCTCACATATGCCAGGCAAGTGCCGTAACTGCTAAGCCACCATTCCAGCCCCTCTATTACCATTTTAAACAAATTTATTTGATCTAATGGATGGAGATGGATAGAATTATGCTTAGTGAAGTCTCCCAAGCTCAGAGATTCAAGGGCCAAATGGTTTCTCTCATCTGTTGATGCTAGCATATATGGGGAAGCAGTATTAGCAGATGGCTAACCTAACAAAACTTCAAATTGAATGACTTTCAGAGTAATAGGGGGATGGCTCTCTAGGATACTTGAAGGTGTAGGGAGGGGGATGGGAGGGGGGAGGGTATATGAAGAACTCATAGGAGTCTGGAGATTGGGAAGATGGGGGAACCATCCCAGAAGCTGATGTCATTCCTCCACGAACTACCCATTTAACACATGAGTTCTTCTGGGGGAAACTGTAACAGGTGAAACCCAAGGTGGTCATCCATGTTTTGGCATTTCCCCTGGATAACAAAGTTTATATCCATTGATTGCTAGTGTTTTGATAATGTTTCCCCCTCAACTGTATTTCTATATACTTCTAATAAAAAAAACTGATTTGATCTGTTGGATCAACTAAGGATAAGAAAAATAGGGGCTGGAGAAATAGCTCAACAGTAGAGTGCTTGCCTGGCATGCACAAGGACCCAGGTTTGAACCCCAGCACCACATACACAACTAAGTGCCAGAAAAACAAAAACCAGATGCAAAACAAAATAAAATTGACTCTTTCTCTCTCTCTCTTTAAAAAACAGAATAAGAAACTTAAAAGCCTTTTCAATTACCTTCACTTATTCCTTCTCTGATGCTCTTCCTTTCTGTAGATTTGCATTTCTGATGTATATTGTTTTCCTTTTCTTGGAAGTATTGCTTTTAAAATTTCTTGTAATTCAGGTAAACTGGCAACTAAACTCCCTCAATTTTTGTCTTAGAAGTCTTTTATTTTCTCTCTACTTTTGAAAGATAATTTCACAGGTTACAGAACTCTAGGTTAGTAGAGTTTCTTCTCAACACTTTAAGTATTTCGCTCTATTCTATTGCTTGCATGATTTCTGAGAAATTGAATACAATATTTTTAATTTTTGAAATTATAATTATTAACTCAATAATTGTACAGATTGATAGGTTTCTGTGTTACATTCATGTGTTCGCATACTATTGAGCTTTGTTCCAATCCACCTTCTGTAGTATCCTCTTGTTCCCTTCCTTCTCTTCCTTCTTCCCCAGCCTCCTTCTTTATTTGCCCCTCTTCTACTTTCTGTGTTCAGGACATCATTTCCTTTTTCTTTCCCCCTGCCATTTTTTTTTCTTTCCACATAGAGAAAATGTGATACTTGTCTTTCTATGTCTGGCTTATTTTATGTAACATGACCTCTGATTCCGTCCATTTCCCTGCAAATGATATTTCATTATATTTCATGCTGATTATTACTCCATTGTGAATATAAAACATACTTGTTTTTTTATCTATTCGTGTGTTGACAGGTACCTAAGCTGATTCCATATCTTGGCTATTGTGAACACAGCTGCAATAAACATGGGCTTGTGGGTACCTCTTTTGTATGTTAATTCATTGTCTTCAAATATATATATACTCAGGAGTGGCACAGATGGATCATGTAGTAGTAATAGTTTTAGAGTTTCCTTTTCCTACAAATGTTTGCCAACACCTGTTATTATTTTTGTTGTTGCTGCTGTTTTGGTGTTCTTTTGTTTGTTCATTTATTTGTTTGCTTTATAATAACCATTCTGAGTGGGCTGAGATGGAATCTCAACATAGTTTTGCTTTGTATTTCCATGATAGCTAAAGATGTTGTGCATTTTTTAACGTATTTATTGGTCATTGGCATTTCTTCCTGAGATGTGTCTGTTCAGATCGTTAGCCCAGGTATTGATTAGATTACTTGTTCTTTTGTTGTGGACTTCTTATGTTTTTTAAAATAATTTATATCTTCCATATATATAATGGATGAAGAGCTGGCAAAGATTTTCTCCTGTTCCGTGGGTTGCCTTTTCACTCTGCTGAAAAATTATTTTTTTTTGTGCAGAAGCTTTTAAATTTGATGTGATATCATTTACCAATTACTGTTTTTATTTACTGAGCTATTGGAATCCTACTCAGGAAATCTTTGCCTGTGCCAGTTCTTAAAGTGTTTCCTCTAGGTTTTCCTCTAGTAATATCAAAGTTTTAGGCCTTACATTAAGGTCTTTGATCCACTTTGAGTTGATTTTTTATACAGAGTGAGAGATAAGAATCTTGTGTGTAATTTTTATCTTTGCTCTTCAATGGGTAAGGTGTTTATTTCCTCTGGCTTCTTTCAAGTTTTCTTTATCTCAGATTTTATTAAGTTTGAATATGATATGCCTTGGTATGGTTTTATTTTTGGGCAGGGTTGGGCCTTATCCTGTTTGATGTTCTCTGCACTTCCTGGATCTGGGTTTAGTGCCTGACATTAACTGGGGGAAACTCTTGGTCATTATTGCTTCAACTATTATTTCCATTTCTTCTCTGGTATTCACGTTAATTAATAACTTTTGTAGTTGCTTGGATATTTTGTTCTATTTAAATCTTTTTTCCCATTACTTTTCAGTTTGTATTGTCATATGCTCAAGCTCAGAAATTTTTTTCATCAGGCTACAATGAGCCCATCAAAACATTCTTTGTCAACAGTATTCTGATCTCTGACATGTATTTTTAATTCTTTATTAAAATTTCCATGTATCTGCTGTCAATTTCTATTTTTGCATGCTGCCTATTTTTTTCCATTAAAGCCTTTACCTTTTTTTCATATATTTTTTAAGTTCCTAGTCTGACAACTCCAATGTTTCTACTCTAAACTATTCTGACTCTGATGTATGCTCAGTTTCTTCAAACTCTGTGTGTGTATTTGTGTGTGTGTGTTGTTCATTTGTTTTTGTTTTCTCTTTCAATATGCCTTGCAACTTTTTTTTTTGAAAGGTGGAGATGTTTGGTAAAAGGAATTGCAGCATTGCAGCAGATAGGTCTTTAGTAATATAGAGGCAAGATGTGGGGAAAATATGCTGTAGTCTTATAATTTAGATCTCAGTCTATGCCCTTGGACTGTGAACTTTACCAATGCTTCTCAGTTTTGCTATTTTCTCCACTCCACATGGATGAGATAGAATAGCTGGAGGGGGCAGGAGTTGGATACTTCCATTCCTTAATGAGTAAGGCTAAAGTTGGGTGTTTCCATTCATCGAGGTTAGTGAATCTCTGATAAAATCCCAGGATGCTTGGCCCTGGTAAAATAAAATAGCTTCTTCTATGGGAAGATTTTACAATAGGAGCAGAATGCTTTGGTATATTTCAAAGTGGCTCTCTGTCCTACATGGAAAAACATGAGAGGATTTTTCTCCAATATTCAGTGTGAGGACCTTGTAGATTTAATGGAATTAAAATTCACAAAAGTGTGGTGATCTCCCTATGACTAAATCCCCCCGGGATATTTAACTCTGAATTGTCTATATTGAGCCTGTAGTAGTCTGTTGGTCATAGTTTGTTTTCCTGCCCCAGCTCTGGCTGCCAGGGAGGTTTGTTCTCATGGGTTTCTGCTCTAGTACGTCTCTGCATCCACTTGTTAGTCTCTCCAGTTTGGGTGGCAGCACTTTGCTCTGTGACCTCACTACTATCATGGATCTAAGAGACTTGTTGATTTTTCAGTTTGTTCAGGGTTTTACTTGCTCTTAGGATAGACTGGAGACTGCTAACTTGAAATGCTGGATCAACTAAAGTTCCTTGTCTGCTTTTAATATGAGAGTTTTGCTAGCCACATACTTCATTTTCATTTACTTTATATAACCTAGGAACTATGCAATATTAAGAATGTGGTAGAATTTACATGTCTGCCTATTTGTACCTGTTGCCTTTTTTTTTTTAACCATGGTAGATCTTTTATTATATTTTAAAATTTTGTTCCTTTTATTAGCCTAATTCAGATTTTTTTTACCTCCTTTGGTTAATTTTGGTAATTTACAGTTATCTAAAATGCTACCAATTTCATCAAAATCTTTATGTTGATATTCATCTACAGATAGAATTATCAAATATTTTTCTGAAATTTTATCATTTTTCTAATTCTTACTATTTGTTTGCTGTTCTCTCACTCTTTCTCTGTGTGCTAACTTATAATAGAAAGGAAACATTTTTGTCCATTTGATGCATCGTTTCATTTTATGGTCTTTTGATTTTATTGTTAGAGTCTCGTGGTTATTGTAGTTTAAAAATATGTTCCCATCTTTATTGTGCCTTTCATAAATTTCATTTATATGTGTATTTATTTATCTTTTCTAGTTTCATATGCTGAATACATAAGGAAGGAAGGACTATTTCATATGTTTATTCCAATGAGGTTAATTCCTGTCTCCACAACAATAGGGTACAAAATCATCATTCTGCCACCAGGTGGCTGGCTAATGATACTGAGGTATGGTGACTTAGCAGGGCTTGGTGTAGATCCCTGCTATTGGCAATGGGGCACTCAGCAGTGGAAGGAGGGCATAGGTAACTTCCATCCTTACCACCATGCTTTCGAGAGCTCACTGGGCAATCACTGGAGCGGCCAAAGTGGCCGCTGACTGATATCCATGAAACTGGTCACCTGGTTCATTCTTTGGCATCTAATGGAGACAGACCTTAGCTGTGAGGGTCCTGGCCAGCATTCATGAAGCACAAATATTGTCATACTCTGGACCAAAGACAAGGCAATGATAGCAATTCAACAGATTTAATGATATGAAGTGCACTGTTGAACAAAAAATTAAAAATAATTAAAAAAAACAATAATAACTTGGTCTTCTTTTAATTAGCACCATGTGCTGACAACTCCAAACAAGGTTAAGGACATAATACTCCTCAAAAAAATCTTTTATTGGTCTAAGTTCTAAAAAAATTGCTTGGTCCTGAAGCTAAGCATTCCTACTACTTACGTTTGGTATGACAGATGTTTCTATGCACCTGTCCTGGCCCTAGATCTTCTTATTCTCAATCTTCCTGTATTATTCTATTCTAGTCCATCACCATCCAGACAACCATGAGTCAATGACTATGAATCATTTCAGACTCATAATGTAAAACAGCTTTCTTTCCAGGAAATGTGAACAAAAAGGAGGTATCACTTGTTATTCTGCCTACAGGAAAGATTTGTTTTCATCATTGTCCTTATCATCACCCATAATTTGAGGTCAATAAATACACAGGTCTATATATAGTACAGAATCATTCACAAATCAAGTTTAATGTTTTGTTTCCCTAATCAACTGGTCGTAGGGTATTCCTTCCAGCCATGAAGCTGTATAAGTAGGTTGAAGGAGATGAGGCTATGCAGTAAGAGTAGGAACACTGAGAAGGTGAGCTTGAAGGAGATGAGGCTATGCAGTAAGAGTAGGAACACTGAGAAGGTGAGCCACTTGTTCACGCAGCTGACTATAACCCACATACCCTGAAGTGCTGCTGGGCACACCCAGGTTTATGACTCGATATGGAAGATAACACTGAATTCATGACAGGCAATCTGTATCTAACTAAGATAGAGCCTACATCTAGCATAGCAGCTGATTGGAATTCCACCTAATATTACAATAATCCATTGACATTCTCCAAAATTATTTATTATTTTTCAAGATCAAATATAACAGTTTTAAGGGACTGGGAAGTTTCAGTATTCCTATATATTTAAAGTGTTTGATATGTTAATAATCTCTGCAGTATTTCCAGGGATGCTTCTGATTGACTTTTAAACCATGTGTTTTTAGTTACTGCACGAATGTTTATAATATCCCTTTAGAAGTCATTTAATTCCTTTAGGACCTGTAGTGATGCCTTCACTTTCATTATTGACAACAGTGATTTTTACTTTCTGTTTTTTGATTGTCAAATATATGTGTGTGTGTGCGCGCGCGCGCACGCGCACGCGTGTATGTATGTATATATAATAGATTTATTAGTCTTTTTAAAGAACCAACTTTTGACTTTCTTCATTGCCCATTTTCTATATAATTGACTTCAATTTTTATCTCTATAATTTTAAATTTTCTTCTTAATTTTGTTTCAATTTCCTTTTTTTCTGTCACCTTTAGGTAAAGTGTAGATCAATGCTTGAAGCCTTCCTTTTCTTTTTTCCTTTCTTTTTTATATTGAACATTACTCCTTTATATTATACTGATCCAGAAAAATGATTTAGTACAGTTGGGCTTGACATGAATACTGGGCCTGTGTGGCAAGGCCAAGCAAAGGGAACATGATTCAGAAATCAGACACAATGACATGATCAAGAGGCATTTCACTGCCACAAAACAAGGCAGAGGAGGGATTCTCTAAGATATCCTTCCATACTTTAGAGGCAATGGAGCTTATCCCATAATGGTGTGAGGAATGGCTTACTTTCTGGTGACCACATGTGGGACTACTTAACTATTTAGCCACCACTAGAAACCCCAAAAGGGTTTGTGAAACTTAATTCAGGATTAATCCCAAACTTCTGAAGCCAATATCTCTCGGGTCACCACATAGATTACATTCATATTCCACTGGAATGACTAGCACCCTCCTGCCCCCTAAGAGTGGCCTGACTACAGAAGAGTGCAGAACTGGTTCTTAGGAACACAAACAGGTTATCTTCTTTGCCTTCTTCTCATTGGTCATGCCTTGGCATGGTTGCTCCCTATTCTCTTCTCAAGCAGATCCTTAAATGGCACTAAGAAAAATCAGAATTACTACCTCTACTCTCCCAAATAACCAGACCCTTCCCTGGACTTGGACTGAGAACCTGTGCCCTAGAGGTGCTATTCTGACTAGAATCTACAAAGGGAGTGGGTGCAGAAGACAAAATGTTAAACTTAAAATGGAATCTACTGTTCCCCATCTGCAGCTACAACTTAAGATGCCCACAGAAGTGGTCAGTGTGACCGATGCAGGAGAGAGGCATAGAGGAATGGATGGGCAGGGTTCCTTGGCACAATGGTCCGCTCTTTTGCTTGATTTCTTCACTTTGCCCTGTGAAGCCACAGCTTCCATTGCCTTACGAATGGTCTCTTCATCCCCCAAGAATGTATGGGCTTGATGGTTCTCATCCTATTCATAGACAATGAGAATAGCAGTTGATAAGTGCAGTTCCATGATGGCCTCTTTAGAGAGACCCTACAGATGCTTGATGATGCCCCTAAGGCTGTTCCCAAGGGCTGCAGTCAGAACTAGTTTCCCCTCCTTGATCTAGGGAACAATTTCTTCCTTCCAGAAGGGCAGAGCTCTGGCAATAATGTGCTTCAGACTCTCACAGGAGGGCAGCTGATCCTAAGTGAGGTCTGCATACTTGCAATTCTCACTGGTATTGCTGTGGAAGGAATGATCAGGCTCCATGGGAGGTGGAAGGACATCACAGGGGAGCCTCCACATCTTTACCTGGGCCTCATTCGGCTTGGCAGCTGTTTCTGCTTTATTGAGGCCAGTCAGACCCCCATGGTGCCGCTTGCTCATTGAGACACCAAGTCCTCATCCCTGGCCACCACATCTGGTCAATGGAATCCAGTACTCCGAAGGGTTCAAACTGCTCTTTACTGCCCCGAGGTGAAGCAGATGTCAAATTCACAACCATCATCTTACAGCACTGCTGGCCTTGCTTCACCTGCTCCCTCGCCCGCCTGGCTGAACCAGTTCTCCCAGTTCCAGGCACTTGCGCCACGTGGAATAAGCATGCGCTTGTAGGCAGCCAAGGTGAATTGAGGATGCAGCACCCACTGGGTCTTGCAGAGTGGAGCCCTTCTTTTCTAATATAAACATTTGAAAGTATAAGTTTCCCTCTATGTCCTGCTTTAACTGTTTCCTAGAAATTTGAAATATCATTGTCATTTAGCTCAAAATATTTTCTAATTTCCATTGCATGTTTTCTTTGATCTGTAAGTTATTGAAAGTATATTGCTTAATTGCCAAGTATGTGAGAATTTTTTTTATTAGAGCTTTATAGTTATACATAGTAGTAGGGCTCATCCTGAAAAACTCACACATGCATGGAAATTGATTTCAGTTCACTAGTTGTCTCCCTTTTCCCTCCCATCCTCCTTCCTCTCACTCATTCTCCTTCTTTTGCTATACTAGACTTCCTTTTGTTCGTCTATTAATTTATATTTGATTGGTTCTTTATGTTATCCTATCTTCCCCCTCTCTTTCCTTTATTTTAGAAAACACTGACCTTTGAGTTTCTGAGTTTGGCTAATTCCACTTTGCATTCCATTCCATTCCCATCTGTTTTCTGGCAAATGCCATAATTTCATTCTTTTCTGTGGCTGAGTAGAACTCCATTGTGTATATAAGCAATAATTTCTTAATCCATTCATCTATTCCATAATTTAGCTATTGTGAATTGTGCTGCAATTAACATTGATGTCGTTGTATTGCTGTAATATGCCCATTTTAGATCTTTTAGGAAAATAGGAGCGGGATAACTGTATCATATGGTGGTTCCATCCTTAGTTTTTTGAGGAATCAGTATATGAAAATTTTATAGACAGCTTTTTGCTATTCATTATAATTTATTGCTATTTCTGAATAATTTCAAGCCTCTGAAATTTATGAGAGTTATTCTATGGCACACTTTGTGGATTCTTTTGGTGACTGTTTCATGTTCATTTTAAAAGGACATAAAATTTGCTCTTGTGTGAACAGTTCCATAAACATAAATTAAATCAAGTTGGTTCATATTGTTATGGAATTCTTCTGTGTCCTAATTGATTTTATCTGTTTATTCTATTGATCATTGAAAGAGAGCTTTTTATATCTCTGACTATAACTATTGTCTATTTTACCTTTTAATTCTGCCAAATTTTGCTTAATGTATTTTAAAGCTTTGTTATTAGAGACATAAACTTCTAGAATTTTGATTACACATGTTACATGGTATGCATGTTATAGTTTGATATTAGATGTCCCCGAAAAGCTCATGTGTGAGACAATAGAACAAGGTTTTGAGATGAAATGAGCTTTTTATTTTATTTGTTCAACATAGTCTTGCATGTCAGAGGGAAATGTTGTTACATATTCAAAGATACATGGATATTGACATAGTGAGATGGTAAGTTAAGGCCAAACCTAGTCCAGGATCTACCCGCCTTCATCCAGTCCCTGAACTCATTTCTCCTCTGCAATCCCCCCATGGTATAATTGGAAATGAATATAAAAATGTACATTACTTTTTGACATTTCTCAGTTCCTCTGCCTGCCTGTGTATAAATAGGCTTCTAATGGGAGTTGAGTATTTTCAGTTGTATTGGTAACCCCTCTTGTTCCTCCCTTTCCTGCCTCCCTCCCTCCCACCTCCATAGGTATAGTTCCCTCAGCTTAGGTGAAATTTCAACTATGGTAAGTTTATTACTTAAACTCAGCTATCATCTTGTCTTAGGTTTTACTCTAGATTAAATACATGAGAGAAAACATTTGGCCCTTAAGTCTCTGTATTTGGGATATTTCACTCAGCATAATTTTGTCCATTTTTATCCATTAGGCTGCAAATGCCATGATATCATCTCTCTAATCACAGAGTAGAACTCCATTGTGTATATATATATATATATATATATATATATATATATATACTACAATTTTTAAATCCATTCATCCAGCCAGGGGTATCAGGGTTGGTTCCATAGTTCAGCTATTGTAAACTGAGCTGCTATAAACACTGATGTCGCTGTGTCTCAGTAGTATGCTGATTCTAACTCTTTTGGGAAAATACCCAGGAGTGGGATAGCTGGGTTGTAAGGTAATTCCATCCCTAGTTTTTTGAGGAGTCTCCACACAACTTTTCAGAGTGGCTATACAAGTTTGCAGTTCCACCAGCAGTGTGTTAGTGTTCCTTTCTCCCCACACTCCCTCCAGCATCTGTTATTGTTCAGATTCATTTTTGCCACTCTGACTAGAGTAAGATGGAATCTCAATGAAGTTTTGATTTCCATTTCTCTGATTGCTCGTTATATAGAACATTTTCTCATGTATTTACTGCATTTTTGGACTTCCTCTATTGAGAAGCTTCGGTTTAGTTCCCTAGCCCATTCATTGATTGGATTATTTGTGATTTTGGTGTTCAGTTTTTCTAGATCTTTGTATATTCTGTATATTAGTCCCCTGTCAGAGGCATAGCATGCAATGGTTTTCTCCCATTCTGTAGGTTCTATCTTGATACTCTTGACTAAATCTTTAGCCAAACAGAAACTTTTCAGTTTAATGGCATCCCACTCATTTATTCTTGGCATTAATTCTTGAGCTATGGGAGTCTTGTTGAGGAAAGAATTCCCTACATTGATGTCATGGAATGTTGATCCTATTTTTTTTCTAGCGATTGTATAGTTGCTGGTTTAATTTCTAATCCTTTGATCCATTTTGATTTGATATTTGTGCAGGGTGAGAGATAAGGATCTAATTTCAGTTGTCTGCATGTGCCTGTCCAATTCATCCAGCATCATTTGTTGAACAGGCTGTCTTTCCTCCATGCTATAGTTTTGCCCCCTTTGTCAAATATCAGATGGTTAAAGACTTGTGGATTTGTCTCAGTATCTTTTATTCTGTTCCATTGGTTTTCATGTCTGTATTGATACCAATACCATGCTGTTTTTGTTACTTTAGCCCTATAGTATAATTTCAAGTCAGGTATTGTGACACCTCCTGTTTCATCTTTCTTGCTTAGTAATGTTTTGGCTATTCTGGATTTCTTGTTATTCCAAATGAATTTGAGAATTGCTTTTTCTATATCTACGAAGAATATCATTGGTATCTTGATGGGGATTGGATTGAATCGGTGTAGGACTTTTGGCGGAATGGCCATTTTAATTATATTGATTCAGCCTAACCAAGAATATGGAATGTTTTCCCATCTTCTCAGGTCTTCTTCAATTTCTTTTTTTTTTTTAATGTTTGATAGCTTCCCTTGTAGAGGTCCCTTATATCCTTTGTTAGATTAATGCCCAAGTATTTTATTCTTTTTGAGATTATTTTAAATGGAGTGGATTTCTGGATTTTTTTTCCTATGGCAGAATTGCTGCTGGGGTATAGGAAAGATACTGATTTATGAGTGTTGATCTTGTAATCAGTTACTTTCCTAAATCCATGTATAAGCTCTAGTAGTCTTCTGATAGAGCTTTTTGGGTCTGCTAGTATAGGATCATGTCATCAGCAAATAGAGATAGTTTGACTTCCTCTTTTCCTATTTGAATTCCTTTGATTTCTTTCTCTTGTCTGATAGCTCTGACTAGAGTTTCAAGAACTATATTGAATAAGAGTGGTGAAAGTGGGCAACCTTGTTTTGCAGCCAAATTTAGTGGGAATGGTTTCAGTCTTTCATCATTAAGTATAATGTTGGCTATGGGTTTGTCATAAATGGCTCTTACAAAACTAAAGTATCTTCCTTTGATCCCTATTTCTCTAGAGTTTTGGGCATAAAATGGGTGTTGAATTTTATCAAAGTCTTTTCTACATCAATTGAGATGATCATATGGTTTTTGTCTTTAATTCTGTTTAAGTGGGAAATCACATTTATTGGTTTGCATATGTTGAACTAGACTTGCATTCCTGGAACGAAGCCCACTTGATCGTAATGTATTATCTTTTTTATGTGTTTTTTGATGCAGTTTGCTAGAATTTTACTAAGGATTTTTTAATCTATGTTCATCAGGGAAATTGGTCTGTAGTTTTCTTTTCTTGATATATCATTGTTGGATTGTGGTTCAGGGTTATATTTGCCTCATAAAAAGTATTTGGGAGGGTTCTGTTCCTTTTGATTTCATGGAATAGCCTACTAAGGAGAGGCAATAATTCTTTTATAAAGGTCTGGAAGAATTCTTCTGACAATCCATCAGGTCCTGGGCTTTTCTTTTTTGATTGCTGTTTTAATTCCACTAGCTGAGATTGGTTTGTTTAGATTTTCAATGTCCTCCTGTGTTAATTAGCAAATATTGTATGTGGCTAGGTATTTAACCATGTCTTCCAGATTATCAAACTTGAAAGAGTACAGTGTTTCAAATAAGTTCTGATAATCCTCTGGATTTTGGTGGAGTAAGTGCTGATGTCTCCATTTTCATCTTTGATTTTGTTGACTTGCTTCACTTCATTCTTCCTTTTGGTGAGGTTGGCTAGGGAATCTGTCAATTTTATTCAATTTTCCAAAGAACCAAGTTATTGATTTGCTGATTCTTTGTATTGTTTTTTTTTTCTTCTCAATTTCATTGATTTCAGCTCTGATCTTTGTTATTTCCTGTCTTCTGATGGATTTGGGATTAGATTTTTCCTCTTTTTGTAGGGATTTGAGTTGGAGCATAAGTTTTTTATTTGGTCTCTCTCCTGATTTTTGATGAAGGCACTCAGTGCTATAAATTTACCTCTTAAGAATGCTTTCATACTGTCCCAGAGATTTCAATATGTTGTGTCAAAATTCTCATTCATTTCCAAGAATTTCTTGATTTCTGTTCTCATTTCATCTTTTATCTATTTTTCATTTAAGAGGTTATTATTCAATCTCCAAGTATTTGTGTATTTTCTGTTTGTTTTTTTTTTTTCTTGCTGTTAATTGCTAGGATGGTACCATTGTGGTCTGACAGGATATATGGGATTATATCAACTTTTTTGTATTTGCTAAGATTAGCTTTGTGGATTAGGATGTGATCTGTTTTGGAAAAGATCTGTGTGCTGCTAAGAAGGTAACTCAGGCAATTTAGGATGGAATATTCTGTAGATGTCTGTTAATTGATTGATAGAGCTGTTTAGGTAAGAGATCTCTTTATTGATTTTTTTATTTGATGATCTATTGCTCATAGTGGTGTATTAAAGTCCCCCAGTACTATTGTGTTGAAATTGATAAGTGATTTGATGCCATTGAGTACTTTTTCCCACATATTTGGAAGGGTTGTAATTGGGGGCATAAATGTTAACTATTGTTATATCTTCTTGATGTATTGTTCCTTTTACTATGATGTAATGACCTTCTTTATCCTTTCTGACTAATTTTTGGTTAAAATTAATTTTTTTCAGATATAAGGATTGCAACACCAGCATACTTTCTTGGGCCACAAGAAACCTTTCACCTTCAATCTGAGTCTATTTTTGGCTGTGAGGTTGTCTCCTGTAAGCAGCATATTGTTGGATTTTGTTTTTTGATCCAGTCTGCTAATCTGTGTTCTTGGATTGGGGCATTAAGTCCATTAACATTTAGTGTTAGAATAGACATGTGATTCTGGGTCCGTGGCATTGTGATCTTTGCTGTATTTTGCACCATCTTGGATATCTTTTTGTGAGTTATGTTTTTATTGATTTCCCTCTGGGAGTTGTTAGCTTGTTCCTCTGATTTACATTTGTCTTTGAGTATTCTCTGTAGAGCTGGTTTTGTGTTCATGTATGTTGCTAGTTTGTTCTTATCATGGAAGTATTTTATTTCCCCATCAGATTTAAAGCTGAGTTTTGTGGGATATAGTATCTTTGGCTGAAAATTATTTTCTTTCAATATTTGAAAAATATCATTCCATGTTTTCCTGACCTTTATTGTATGAGCTGAAAAATCCACAGTAATGCTTATTGGTATGCCTCTGAATGTGATTTGATGTTTATCTCTTACTGCTTTTAAAATTCTTTCCTTGATTTCTCTGTTATTCATTTTGTATATGATGTGTCTCAGTCAGTTTCTCATTTGGTTAGGACTATTTGGTGTCCTATAGTTGTCTTGAATCTGAATTTCTGAAGCAATTCTGATATGGACGAAATTTTTTTCGCCTATCTCATTGAGAAGGTTCTTTATGCCATTTATTTGTTGTTTTATGTTCTCCCCATCCCAAAAACTCTCAGGTTATTTTTTCTCATCTCGTCCCATACTTCTTGGAAGTTCTGATCATGCTCAGTAACTTTCTTTTATTGTCTATTCTCCTTGCATTCAACATTGTTCAGCCTGTCTTTGTTGTCTGATGTACATTTTTTTGAGAGCTGAAGTTCTATTTTCTACTGATTTTACTCTGATATTAATATCGTCCATTGAAGTTTTAATTTAGTTGACCGTTTTTCAGTTCTAAGAGTTCTGCTATGTCTCTTTCCAGAATGGTTTGCTCTTTATCAAAGTAGTTTCTCAGCTCTTGAAATTGCTCTCTTATTTCCTTCCTTAAGTCTTCTTTTAATTCTTTGATTGTTTTAATAATCAGATTGTGGATAGTTTTTTCTAGGTTTACATCCTGGACCTTATCGGAGGACTCCTTGGCTGGGGAAATGTGGGTTTGAGAGAAAGAATTGCTTCCCTTTTTCTTCATTTTCAGGGCTGAGGAGTGGGCTTGTGAGTCCTCTTTGGTTATTATTATTATTATTTATTATTATTATTTTTGGAGATGTTGATGATTTGTGGGTTTTTTGTCTCTTTGTTAACTTGTGATGGATGCAATTTGAGAAGTTGAGACTCACAGCAGGCTCTCCAAACTATGGTTAATTATTGGCCTTTGCAATTTCTAATATCTCACAAGATAATGCCAAAAAGAATATGAGCAGCCAATTGGTACAATAGACAGCATTAACCTGATTACTTTGTTCCTTCTGAAACTGTTACCACACTAATTACCACCTATGAGCAGAATGGTAGGATTAATAACTATATTTGGTTACAACATTATTAACCATCAGACTATAACTGGATTAAAAGTAACCAAACATTATCAGATTTGGTGTTCACATCAGATTTCCATTAAGGCCTTCCATAATAATGAATAAACATTATGTTCAGTTACTGTAAGAATATTCCAAATTACCAAAAATAAAAAAATAAAAATCAAAGAACAAACAAACAATTTTTTTAAAAGGAAAGAAAAAAGAGGAGGGTGAGACAGAGAGAGATTGGGGAAAGATGTTGGGGGAAGGGTGATTGTTAGAATAGAGTGACTATTGCCAGAGAAAAGGAAGATGTGGGTAACAGAGAAGTGGACTACTAGTGGAGTTTGCAGCCCTGGCCTCAGGTGGTGTGGTGAGTACTAACATTTACAGCAAAGCAAGTATTCAAGGGAAAGGTAAGAAATAAGTAAATTTAAAAAAAAAGAAACCGGTCCACAGCAATACTTACTGCAAACACACACACACACATATAAAAACAAAAAATTCAAACTCTGATATATGGACTTAAAGTAACCCTGCTGATCACCAGTAAAGTCAGACCAATTATCTTGGAATGATGTCAGGCTTTTTAGCTGGGAGGAGTATGGGAGGTGTTTGTCCTCAGGCAGCTGCTTCACTCCCTGATCCAATTATCTCTGGTTTAACTGTCCTCCAGGCTACACTGGCTCCTTGCTCTCCTCTCAGTTCCCACTGAATTTGCCCTGGGGTGGTAGGTAATGCAAAGTTCGACCCACCTTCCCTGTATGCTCAAAATGGCTACAGCCTGGGCTGCTTAGGGCTGGAAGGAGGAACAATGTTCTCTCCTGCAGAGTAAAGATGCCACGGAGCTGTCCCAGTTTAAGCACAGAGCAGAGTTCCTGTTTGATCTGCCCCTTCACAGTGGAGTGTAAGATCCTGGCAGGATTGTGGGGAAATCTGCCTTAGATTCCCCACTCCATTACCCTGCCTGTTTGATGGAAAACACTACAGTCTGACCTCCTCCTAGATGGGAGGAGGAGTCTGCCATTTCCTCCACAGCAGAGATGCAGACAGAACCTGCTATCAGCCCAATATGGCTTTTCTAGGTGCAGTCCATCTCTGCTTGGTTGAATGGGTCAGACTGAGTCGAGCAGCCTCACCCACTGCTGTATTGAGGGGTGAGCAGTCCTTGGCAACCAGTTGAGTCTGAGGAAGTTCCTCTTTTCCACTTGCTACACCCAAGTCTCCAAGTCACTGATCTCCCACTGGCCTGTGCTATGTTCAGCAAATCTTTTCCAATATGTGCTTTTTGCAGAAAGGTAGCTATTCCGGCATTTCTTCTTTTCGGGTCACATTGAGTGCTGGGGTGTGACTTGCTTGCTGCCTCTCATTTTCTGGGATCTTGAGCAGAATTTCTTTTTACAGCCTCCCTGTTAGGAGTATTTTCTTGCAGTTCAGTTCCTTCAGTCATAGGCATGGACCCAGTTGTAAGAGCCTTAATCAGTGCATTAATCCCCTAATAGTGATTAACTGAGTTGTGACTGCAGGAAGATCAGATATGGCTGGAAGAGGTGGGTCTTTGGGAGGGGGGTGTTGCTTTGGGGTATATATTTTGTTCATAGTGAGGGTAGTCTCAACTCTCTCCTCTCTGCTTCTTAGTGTATTGCTTCCAGCTGCTTTCTTCAGTCACACACTTCTGCCCTTGTGTTCTGCCTCACCTCTGGCCCAGATTAACAAAGTTTGCAATCTGTGGACTGAGACCTCTGAAACTGTGAGCCCCTAAATAAACATTTCCTCCTCTAATTGTTCTTGTCATGTCTTTTGGTTACGCAGCAAAAAAGCTAGTTGTCCCATAGCTCTTGGGTGCTCCATTCCGGTCCTCCCCACCTCATTTTTTCTCTTTTAGCTAGGTAATTGATCAAGTTTACTCACTATTTTTATGACACTATTGAATGTGCAGATTATGTGCTTTATGTCAGTTGCTTTAGTTTTTTGGTTTCTTTTTTAGTAATTATTTATTGGTGCATTTTATTTTTACATAGTGAAGGAATTTGTTGTTTTACACTCATACATGCACACTTTATGACAATATAATTTGACCCCATTCCTTCTCCCATACTTCGCTTTGATTTTTGTTTTTCAATCTTTCTTTCTTTCCATTACTTCATTTTCCACACATTGTGTACAATTTCACTCTCCATTTCTTCTGCACACACTAATATGCTATTCATCTTACCCAAAAAACAGTTTGGGGCATTTTTATTATACACTTAAAAAAACAATTCTACAAATGATACACCCATCTACTATATTTTATAGTTAACATTGTACTATACACACTTTATTGGATACATTTTCATTTAATTTTTTCATTGGCCTACCAATTTTATTTCTTAATGAATTTCATAGTTACAGATGTAAGTACATGTCCTCCCACAATGTGCTCAGGATTCACATCATTTACTACAGTTCAATGTTTGTTTCAACCTTCTCTCCACCAGCTTACCTGTTCTCATCGTTTACAATGCCATTCAGGGCTCTTTCTCTGCTCTGGTTGTATCCTCTTCTGTTCCAGGTACACCCTATGCATGTCTTTATCCTTATCCTTACTATTTTCTATTAAAATTCATAGGATAAATTTCTGCTTCTGATGCTTGAATATCAAATGTTAAAGGCACAAATCAAATCTTATTCTTTATACGCTAGGATCTGTCACAAAGTAGATGATCCAGAGAAATCTGAAGAACGAATGAATGAAGGGTTGCCAGATTCACCCTAAGTGAACTAAAACAAATTGTAGAGGTCAAAAGAGAACAGTGAAATCGTGGTGGCAGCAGCAGCACATACTTTTCTATAGCTAGGAGTACAAAATTTGGGGCTGGAGCAATGGCTCAGTGGTTGCGGCGCTTGCCTGGCATGCACAAGGATGCGGATTTGAACCCCAGCACCATGGACACAAAGAAGTGTCTGAGCAACAAAAGCCACATGACACTAAATAAAAAACTGATTCTCTCTTTCACTCTTCCTCTTTCTCATTGACCCTCTCTCTCTTAAAAAAAAAAAAAAAAGCATAATTATAGGGGTTGAGCGGTGGCTCAGTAGTTACAGTGTTTGCCTGGCATGTCCAAGGATGCAGGTTCAAACTCCAGCATCACGGTACACAATGAAGTGTTGGAGCAACGAAGACCACATGAAAAACTAAATAAAACTGATTCTCTCTTTCTCGTTGTCCCTCTCTCTCTCTTAAAAAAATAAAGAGTACAAAATCCTTGCTTTGTAACAATTGCATCTTGAGAAAGCACACAGAGAGCGTGAGAAAGTCTGCAGTCAAAAAAGAAAAAGTCTAAGAAACAGACAGCAAATGTTAGAGACAGAAAGAAAACAAACAATAAGAAGACAGAATTTGAAGCAGGACTTCATCTCTCTTGATATCCAAGACTTCATTAGCTTATTAATTACAAACTACTGATGATTTAAGAAGGCCCCATTTCATTGTACATAATACAATAATTGGCATATAAGCAAAGACAACTTCTTGTAAACCTATGGACAAATTTTTTGTCTCCAAATCACTGCCTACTGTTTTTAATGTCCTGGACCAAGTATCCCATAAGATAAAGTCACTAGCAAGATATCCTGGCAGATGCTAAAGTTAAGTCAATCTATCCTGGCCCCAGCCACACAAAATAATTATAGCCAGCTGGGGCACCACTCCCTGATTTAATGACTTAGATTGATCCATCCTACAAACACAGGAGAAAAAAAATCTCTTATTTGGGAACCCCAGCTAAACATTTTGCAGCATATAGCTTCTTTACCTGGAAGATGTTTAAATAAAAAAAGAATTAAAGCATTCTGATTAATTCCTTCCCTTTTAAAATTGCTCCCTGAAAGCATATATTTTGGAGTTTACGACCCATACCATCTCATCCAATAGAAAATTAAAACATAAACAACCAATTTCAACAGGATGTAATTTAAAAATGGATGCACAATTTACACAATTCTTGTCTGCATGTATATAATAATTTATTTAGCAAATCCCATATTGATAGTTGTTCAGGTTGAGCTATCACTACTATTGCACTCATGCTATTTACCATTAAAATAAATTACGAGACATTGCATATAATTTTTGTGTAGTCATACTCAGAAAAAATCATGACAAACATTACAATGAACAGTCACTGTTCAAAGAAAAAGGATTTGGGGATTTACAAAATTTCTGAATTTTTAACATAAATTTCCTTAAATGTAAGAAAGTAGCTTGACATTTTGGGGGGAAAAATCTAGACCTGCATTGCAGCATCTAGAGGTTACTGAGGGCAACTCTTTTGAAACGTGGGTCTGGGAATGCCCTCGATGTGCATGAAGATAAGATCTCAAGCAGGGAGTGGGAGAAGAAAATTTGGAATACATAAGGCTTCAAATTGCCCACAAGTCTGGCTTTCTTTTTCACCTGGAAGAATGGAAAATGCAGAACTAGGTAAAGGTTTGGGGTTTATCCCAATGGTTCATGTGCTGGAAGCTCCATCCCCAATGCGGTCGTGTTGAAGTGGGAGAATTGTTAACAGGTACAGAGCAAAGTGGTTACATCGCTGGAGGCACTAACCTTGGAAGGAATTACTCTACTTCTCGAGGGACAGTTTCTGGAAGAGCAAGTTGTTTTAAAGTCAGTAAGCCCAGTTGTTTGGCTCCCTGTCTTACCACACGATCTCTCCCTTCACATCTTCAGTGTTGTGACATAGTCACAAAGCCCTCATCAGGGCCAAGCAGAAGCTAGCGCCATGCTCTTAGACCTCCAGGAACTGCAAGCACAATAAATCTTTTCTTTATAAAGAACCATCCTCAGGTCTCTTGTTATAGAAACATAAAATGAACTAAGATATGTTCTATATTTTCTATTGTTTTCCTCTCATTAAAGCGCTGCTTTCTCGTTTGAAGTGGAGCAGGGAAAGCTCCTCTCTTAGTGTTTGTTTCTAGGGTTTGGTGAGTCAAAGTGTTTGCCACATCTTGAGGTGATTTTTGCAGCAAAATTTTCATATGTCTGACATACTTTCATCAATCAGGATATAACTAACCTGAAATAGAGATAAAGTGGTGTCTTGGCTGTTTTGGAATTCTGCATATGTCAACATGGAGGGATTAGAATAAATTCTTTAAATATATAACATTTTAAAGTTAAATGCATATTGAACAAAAAAAAAAAATCTTTTTTTTTTTTTTTTTGGTACCAAGGATTGAGCCCAATCGCTCTTAACCACTGAGCCACATTCGCAGCCCACTCCTCGTTTTTGTTTTGAAACAGGGTCTCATTAAGTTGATTAGGGCCTCACTAAGTTGCTTAGGCTGGCTTTGAACTTGCAATCCTCCTGCCTCATTCCCAAATTGCTGGGATTATAGGCATGCACCACCACGCTCAGCTAAACAAAAATATCTTACGTGAATCTATATTAAGAGCTTTTCTTAAACATTAAATTGTAAAAGATTAAATAGGAAAAAAGTTTTTCATAATAATTATTACTGATGTTTTTGGAATATGGTTTGAAGGGAATCAGAAAGTCAGAAAATATATTTTACCTCAATTAAGCATAGTAGTTTCATTTTAGTGAGATGTTTAAATTTTACTAATGTGTAAAATTATACCTTGGAATACTTTCTTATTTACAATCAAGCTTTAAAATTAAAACTCAGACTTAAAAGAAAAAATTAGTTTCAGGTGATATAGTAGAAGGATTCATAGTAGACCCTTGCCCAAGGTTACAAACTGTCAATTAATCTTCCTGGCTCTTGGGTTCATTGATAAATGTTGAACTAAACAGTTTCTAAATAATCTTCTCACCCCCAAAATTCCATGATTCTATTAATTGGGAATTAAATGTTTCATTTTACTATAGGATATATATCTCTCAGGAATGTAAAGATGTAACAAAAGATGAATGGATAAATAAAATGTGGTATATATATATAATGGAGTATACTCAGCTATAAAGAAGAACAAAATTATGGCATTTGCTGGTAAATGGATGGAACTGGAAGCTACCATGCTAAGTGAAATGAGCCAGACCCCAAAAGTCAAAGGTTGAAAGATTTCTATGGTATGTGGCAGCTAGTTCAAAATAAAGGAAATAGAGAAAGAGAGAGAGAGAGAGGGAGAGAGAAGGAAGGGAGTCCATCAAAATAGAAGAAAGATTGATGAACTAGATGAAGAGGATTAAGATGGGATGGAAAAGGGATGGGATAAGGGAAGAATAATGGAATGAATCTGACCTAACTTTCCTATGTACGTTTATGAATAAACCACAATGAATTTCATCATTACATATATCCACAAGACATTTTATTTTATTTTATTTTATTTATTTTTGGTACCAGCCAGGGGTGCTTAACCACTTAATCACAACCCCAGTCCTTTGAACTTTTTTTAAATTTAATTTTAAGTCAGGGTCTCGCTTAGTTGCTTTAGGACCTCACTAAGTTGCTGAGGTTGGCTTTGAACTTCCCATCCTCCTGCCTCAGCCTGCCCAGCTCCTGGGATTACAGGCATGGGACACTGCACCTGGCTAGACACCAATTTAAAGACAACAACAATAGTAACTATAAGTAAATAGCAGAAAGATCAGCACAGTAAAGGGAAGAGAATAATGGAAGGGTGAATGGGTGGGAACGGGAAAGTACTGGAGACGGAATTAGAGAAAATTATATTCCAAGTTTTTATAAATATGTCAAAACGAATCCTGATGCTATGTATACCTATAAAGTACCAATAAAAACATTCTAATTATGTTAGGATGTGTTTACAACTGGCACTTCTTATTTCATCTTAATGATTACATAACAACAAAGCAATCATCCCTTTCTCTCTTTGGCTCAATACAGGAACATAAAGTCTTGCAAATAAGACAAAGAATCAGAAAAGAAGTTCAAGAACAAAATTTTATATCCAAGGAGGAGGAAGAGGAATTAGTGAAGATTCTTGATTACATGTAGGCAAGAGCTGGGGGTATAGCTCTGCATGAAGGCTTGGGCTCTATCGCTTATACCTCAAAAAATGTAAGGAAATAAAGGGAATTTATGAACTCTCATAACGAGAAGATTGAGAGGATTCATCTGATTAAACAGGCATATCTGATTAAAAGAACATAAACAACAATATCAGGGCTCTGTGTCTCTCTCTAGTTCTTCAATAGGCTCTCCTCCATATCACCAAGATTACTGTTGGAAGCTGAAGATGCAAATTCTACATTAAGTGTAATAATCCCAGAAGAGAGAATCATATTTTGTTTTGTTTTGATTCCCAAATAAAATCAGAAAAAATCCTAGGGAAAAAAATTATAATGCATTGGTCTGACTTGTTCACATGCACCAATCAAGGGGACCTGAGATGGGTTCTCTGATTTATTGGGCAAGTCTAGGTGACATTTCCACTCCTGTAACCAGATGAGGAGTTACTCAGCCATATCTCATCTGGAAAAGAAGGATTTTGTATTGACAAAGGTGGGAAGGAAAGATGAAAGGCCATAATAATAGATTTCATTTGACAAGGGACAAGAGATAAATTGATTCTAAAAACTCAGTGAGAAAAAAATGTGAAAATTGGTTATCAATGTCTGCAATGGGATGAAACAGAGTTAAGCAAACAATATACTTGATACCCACGTTTGGGACAAAACCATGGTTCAGTTCCTACTTGGCATGGTCAAATCAACCACTGAGTGTTTAGGATGTCCTGGGCATAGGCCCTTCTTTTGGAAACTTATTTATTTAAGTTTATATAACTCCCCAGATTCAAAGAGATGGAGATCCCCTCCATGACTAAAATGTTAAAATTCCATTTGAGGTCATGTTTGTTTTGAGGACACAGAAAATGATCGTAGCTAGCAAAGATTCTTAACTAGTAATATACATCAAAATCCCTTAGGCAGTTATTTTTAATACATTTGCCTAGCCACCTGCCCCAAACTTTCTGATTCTACAGGTCTTAGGAAGGACCTAGAAAAGTAAATTATGATTATTATATATGAAAATTGCACACACATATAGTGAAAACAAACAGGATAAAGGCATATAGCACAAAAAGTAAAAGTCCCCTTCCAAGGAGGGTATTGAGTGGCAGATGAGGAGAGAGGAAATTTTCTTTTGTCCTATATAAATTTCTTTATTGCTTGAAAAAATTTTAAACAGGGTTCAGTGAGAAAGAAAGAGAGAGAGAGAGAGAGAATAAATTTGAATCAATTTTTATTGAGTTTTTCACACGGCTTTTGTTGCTCTGACACTTAGTTGCGTATGTGGGTGCTGGGGTTCAAACCCCTGTACTTGCGCATGCTGGGCAAGCGCTATAACCACCAAGCCACCACTCTAGTTCCTGAAAAAAATTTTTTTACATTGAACCTGAACTGTTTTTAAAAGTTCTTTGGTCCAATATGCTGTTCTTACTCTCTTGAGACAACCTATTGACAGTTAATATACTCTGTCAAAAGTTTTCTATGATTATAAATATCTCTCTGTCTCTATTTATACATCCATATCAGAAAGGAGGTATAGATCCCTAAGTATATGTGTATCTCCCCTTTATACATATTCTGGTCTATGATTTGCTTTATTAACTTAATTATCATCCCTCCTTCCTACATCTATATTTGCATAGGATGTACCTTCTTTAGTGGCCTGGGAATAGTCTAAGACTTCCTGTTTACCAAAACACCTCTTGGAGTAAGAAGTCATATAAAAAATGACCTAAGCTCTATGTGTTACATCTATTGAAATTTCTTGATACATCAACTCATCAGTAGTATTGAAAGCTGGTGGGAGGTCTCTGAGACTTTTGATGACAATTCCAAGACCTTGCTTGTGTTACATGTTTCAAAATATTTGGCTTGGAGGTCACACAGAGATGCGATTCAGACTATACCATGGATCCTCTCTCTATCTGGACTTTCTTTGCTCTTGGAGACTTCATGTGATTCTGACTGCTCAGTGGTGGGATAGGTAAGGCTGAGCACATTCAAAGAAGGTGTTTAGAAATTTCTGGCAAAAAGATACTTCCCTCCAAATAAAGTGCACCCAGGTATTTTACACATACACACGTATGACATCTAGACACAATATTGTGTGTTCTTAATTGATAGAGATTTAGCAATTGACAAAAAAGGTAACTTTCTTATGTTAGTGTTAGGATACCTGAATTAAATCCATGGCATTAGATATGATCAACTCCTAATCTATGGGAAGAAAGAAGAGGATACAATAAATAAAATCTCCAGATAATTTAAAACACTTATTCCAATCTGTAACCAAATATCCCATCCCTTTGACTCTTTTTGGTTGCCAGTGACAAAAATCAAATCTAACTTAAATTAACTTAATAACCAAAACAAGATATAGGTAAAGTGTTATAAGGATAGGGGTTTCTCATAGACCCAAGAGGCCAGAACCAAGAACTTATCAGCCAGAAGTTTCCCAGGCAGAACCTGCTCCACCTCTCACCCTCTTGCTTTTGCCTGACTTCCCTTATCTCCTCTTTCTCTTCCCTGCAGATGAGCATTCCATGGCTTTTCCATCCCTTGTGATACAATGGTTATTTCATTGCTTTTAAATTTCTGTCAACTTGGTCACACTGACATTCTGGGGCTACTGAACTATCTCTGGATGTAAACTTCAAATACTTAGAAAGAGGTTTCAACTGGTCTAGCATGGTTGGCTGCCCACTCTTGGTATATTCCACCTTAGACAGAGGAAGTGAGTTCATACTACAATACTATCACAGCTAAAGTTTATTGGATGCTAACTAAACTTTCTAAGCATTATCTCTATACAGCCTCAAGGTTTACCCTTCCTTATCAGAACCCTAAAAGAGTTATCAGAGAAAGAAGATGATTGTGAGTTATGCAGATGTTACCAGAGCATGAGAAAAACGACATGCAGAGAAATGCACGGGCACATAAAATGATAATTCAAGGTTTACAGTGATTCAGGAATGCCACAATGGGAATAAGGTCAGTTTGGAAATCCAAAACACCTAATTCCATAAATTTACTGATTGTATGGTTTGAACAAGTTCTTTCACCTCTCTGTTCAATTTCATTTTCTTTCTGTGAACATATGATAATAATAATAAATATTGCATGGGAGAATATGCATGGAGTGATTAAGTTCTGTAATCTTAAACATTTATACATTCACAAGTATTTACAAGGGCTGCCTCTGTGACAGGGAAATGTCCAAAAGGGTACACACCACCAGGAAGGAAAAGATAGAGAAGCAGTGTTCACTTGCCTCTGTGGGTACTGCCATTATATATATCATTGCATAATAACAGGAGCTAATATTTATTAATTATTGTGTATATTGGGATGGAAATTTTTTCTCAGTGCTTTACACATATCTTCATGTTATCTGAGTACTAGCATTGTCCCATTTGGAGGCACAGAGAGTTTAAAGTAACTTGCCCTAGGTCCCACACAGTAAGCTGGAGAAGTAGGACTTGAGCCTGGCTCCCTAACTTACTCTGCACTGCTCTCAGGCTGACTACACATAGCATCTCCCAACCACATATGTTTCTAAAGCAGAGAGGACTCTGAGAGTATGCCACCACAGAGAGCAGATGGTAGAGCACCGAGATCTCAAACTTGCTAGAATTCCCAATGTTGAGTCCACATGCCCTCTTTAACGAGGTGGCCTCATCAGAATTAATGGATTGTTATTCTTCTTGATCAGTGTGTCAACCATAAACTTTGAGATAGTTAGCCTACCACACTTGGTTTAAGATGTGGAAGGTTTACTTGCCAAAGCTCTTAGAAGCACCCATGAATAAACAAGAGTAAAAGTTAAACCAAGGACAGACATTCCTGTTAGTACTGTCTTCAAATCTATCCAAACAACAGGATTCAAAAGCTTCTCCTGACACCACAGGCAAATGCTTCTTTCCCAGGCACACCATAGCCTGTTGGAGACCACACTGCCACACTGCTGTAATAATTGGTGAAATGAATAAATGATGCACAACTTCATATTTTGGCTAGGTTTTTATTTATGAATTCCAAAAAGTACGACATTGATAAACAGTGTGAAAGGTTGAAGACTTCCGAGAGAATTAGATGACACGGTAGCAGAGGCCATTGGTTGATTAATTACCATTCTCAAATCCATCTCCTTTGGCTTCCTCCATTAGAGAGGCTAGAAAAGCCAAAAATTTGCTCTTCTGCTCTTCTTCTCCTAAGGATGGCTAGGAGAAACCGTTTGGTCCCCCCACCCCACCCATTCCAGCTATAAGTAGAAGTCTCCCAGGGTTTCTGGCAAAGCTTTATTTTCCTGATACAAGGAAAGATGTCATGATACCATCCCTTCAGCTGTCCCTTTTTCCTGCCTGTGATATAGACTAGTGACTAGAGTCATGGCCACCATATTATACCCACAACAGAAGGGTTAAGAGAAGTGGAGAAACACTAACCCTGGTATTTCTGAGCTCTTATCTGCAAACAGCTGTTCACCTCTGGAATGTTGCTATGAGACTAAAAGAGTATAAGTCACTTTTAGTCAGGTTTTCTATTGATATCAAAAGCATTCCTATCAATGCAGTGTGATGGCAGTTATTAAAACAACTTTCCTAAAGCAAAGCTGTGTACTGGCTTTTAATCACATACCTGTCTATCCCTCAGGAACCCCCAGAAGTTTGGTTAAAGAATCATTATTTAATCAAGTAACTGAATGAATTATACAGCACAGTATAATCAAAACAAACATTCTTTATTATTATTCTGTAATCATAATTATTTTAATGTAACTTCTGTGTCACATCCTTAATAGCATAAGAAAAGGGTAGGACAGTTCATTATTCACCTAACTTAGTTTGTCCAATACCTACATGGACTCCAAAAAATTTGAAAACTCATCTTCTACTTTGGTTTGAATTGTATGTTTCAACTTTGTGAGTCCACAGTGGAAAGAAACAGTTGAGGTCATTTGTTCTACCTCACTTTCTCAGCTCTTAAAAAGGCAGAGGTAGGGGCTGGAGCAGTGGCTTGGTGGTTATGGTGCTTGCCTGGCATGCGCAAGTACACAGGTTCAAACCCCAGCACCCACGTACACAATTAAGTGTCAGAGCAGCGGAGGCCATGTGAAAAACTCAATAAAAATTAATTCTATCTCTCTCACTGTACTTCTCTCTTTAAAAAAAAAAAACGGGGCACAGATTCCAAAGGTCACCCATTCCTCTCATGGCCACCATAAACTCAAACTCCTCTCTTTGGACTCTCTCCTCATATTTAAAGGTGGGCAGAGGGATTAATGGGAGAAAAATAATTAAAACTAAATAATAAATTTATTTAAAATTATCTTCTATAATGTAGGGGCTTCCAGAAAGGTTTATTTTTTTTTTCTGAGCATGTGATCTAAACAGAGTCTTAAACATTAGTATTTAGCCAAGTAGAAATATAACAAGGATGGCAAGCTAGAAAGGACCGACAGCATGAAACAAGGTATCGTAGGTGAACGAAAGAAAGAGTGGTATATTGGAGGGAAACAAACATTTTAGTGCTACAGAAGTATGGAGTATTGAGCCGAGCAGTTGGCAGAAATCATAACATCATAGCTATTGGCAATGGGGAAGTAGTGAAGGATTTTAAGAAGGAAGATGGCATTGCTTTATATTTCAGAAAAATCACTTCAAGAGGTGGATTCGAGACAAGAGACTGGATTCGAGAAAGAGATACTTTGTTTTGAGTTCCTAGAAAAAGCAGCCTACAGTTGGCAGTTAAACTAGCTAAATCCATTCCCAAATGTTCAAAGTACAAAATTGAGCATTTCAAAGTACTCCGTATGTTGATGTCATGTTAATTATATGTGGAGGTGCATGTCAGGCAGTGTAAGAAGAGGCTCATCATCTACAGGGATGTGAGCCGGTAGGATGACAGCAAAGACCACGGGGGTCCAACAGCAGGATGAAGCAGAACCCAGCTCTTTGTCAAAGCCACCAGCCTCCAGTGCTCTATAGGAGGATGCCTGGTACTTTCTCAACTGCTCATGCTTTACTGCCAACGAATCTGAAGCCCAAAAGGTCATGTCCTTTACCAAGACCACACATGGCCAGCCAAGAATAACCTGTTATGGTTTGGATGAAAGGTGTCCCTCAAAAGCTCAAGATGTGAGACAATGCAGGAAGATTGAGGAGAAACGATTGGGTTGTAAGAGCCTTAACCCAATCAGTGAGTAATCCCCTGACCGGGACTAATGGCAACCGAAGGCAGGTAGGGTGACGTTGGAAAGGACAGGACACTGGGGGCTTGCCTTTGGGTATATATTTTGTATCTGGCATGGAGTTTCTCACTCTTCTTCCTGGAGCTATGCCTTGACTCGCTTCCCTTTGCCACATTCTTCTGCCATGATGTTCAGCCTCACCTCGAGCCCTAAGGAATGGAATCAGCATTCTATAGACTGAGACCTCTGAAACTGTGAGCCCCTCAATAAACTTTTCCTCCTAAAATTGTTCTTGTCAGATCTTTTAATCAAAGCAATGAAAAAACTGACTGTAACATAATCCCAAAGGCTCCTGGATCAAATTCCATGCTCAAAATACTAGATGACAAAAACTTAATGTGTAGAAATAGTTCCATTAAAACTGAAAATAAAATGGCCCCTTGCGCTCAAAAAGAAAACAAACACTGTATTTCAGGAAAATGTCATGAACTGAATGAAACTGTAATTTGAGAAGCTGTAAAAATATGGCTGCACAATTCTGAGGGCTGACTCCTGTCATGTGACTGTAAACTTGGGCCCCGCCCTACTGCTGCACTTGGCTTTTATGAGTCTGCATCCGGGTGAAACAAGAGTGGGAGGTCAGCTACACAGGATGGTCCATTTAACAGCTGATCTGCTGGGACCTGTGCCTAAGAAGTTAATTTCTAGCTTTGAGTTGGTTTCTGGTAATTGTAGGTAATTTAAAATATAATTGCAATTTAGTTGGGGAAAAAAAAACCCTGTTTGCAGTGTTTATGCTCATCACTCTAATTTAAGGTCTAGAACGTTGGATGAACAGCATTTCAATACACGCCCATTTTGCATCTTCCTGATTTTACCACCAGTGATTATAAAAACAGCCTCAGTGAACCTCAGTCTGCATTGCAAGACATTGAAAAGCTCTGATATAAAGTTTCACATTGCTGGGAGGTTAACTGTAGAGCATGTTAATGATTATCAAATAGATGAAGAAAACCACAAGGCTCCAAAATGGAAAAGCCCCTAAAAAAATATCCAGCTTGCCCATGTTTATAATAAAGCCACTTTATTTATTTATTTAACTGTAATTTTTTCCCCCAAAAATGACTATGGTTGAACTCAGTATGGTCTGAATGCAGGCTTAATAGAGAAATAATTATGCAAGGTTGCTTGTGAGTGGCTCCATGATACTTCCCCCTCGATGTGTGTTATAAACTGCTCAGCGCTGACTCAAAGCACCTACAGCTTTGCAGGGTCCAGAGAGAAGATTTCATACCACAGCAGAGTGTGGTGTTTTAAATGCATTGGTTTATTTTAAGAGAAGAAGAAATTTGAGGATCCATGGAGTGTCGATTTGTAAATTATTTTTTCGTTGTCCAAAATGTGAATAGGAGAGCTACTCAAAGGCAGGCACCTCAGTAATTATTTAGATTACGAAGTATCATAATGGGCCCAATCAGCCATGATTGCTCATTTAAACACATGCAGCTATATGTTGGAGAAACAGTTGACATGAGAGCACTGTCTAATAACCTCTCTAATAACTTCTCTGTCAGCCTGTAAACTTCACAGAATGGCTAGGGCTGAAGCCGCACTGCACGGCCGTGCAGTGACGCTGTGTTAAAATTGGCAATGGAAATCACATTCTGAGTCTGAGAACCGAGAGTCGGAGGTTAGAATTTACAGCCCTGGAATCTGAAGCCTGCATTCAAAATTAAACCCAAACTAATGTGGATCACCAAACACCACTGACTAAGCTTGTGGAAAGCGGCTGCTTAGAGAAGCTTTCAACTGGAGCACAGAAGTTTAATGATCAGGAAAACAAAATGTGTCCCACATTCACCTGGCCTTGCAGATATGGCTCAGCATGATAACGAGCTTTTTCCCCCTTAAATTATTTATTATACATATCTATTTTTAAAATACCAAATATTATAAAATGAACAATAAATTTTTCTTGTTCTGGGGATGTAGCTCAGTAAACACAGCACTTGTCTTAAGATGTTCAGGGCCCTGGGTTCAATCCTCAGCACCACAAAACAAAACTGTTAGTAAATTTTTCTCTCAAACCCCTCTCCCTTTAGTCTCTGTCTCTCAAGGTACCCTCTGCTACCGCTTTTGAGTGTGTGTGCTAAAATCTACGGTTATCTAAGTGTGTCCCTGTATGCCACATACACACAGCAGCAGCTCCAGAAAGTCTGTGCAGGAAGGACTTAGTGGCTACAATCGTACTGGGTGTGGGTAAACTGCACAAAGCTGCATTTACCTGGTATTTTACATGCGTGTATAAGAATCCGGAAATTTGAGCATGAAAAGAAATAAGGGTAGCAAAGAATTATAAATCATTAAAAATTAGGAATTCATGAGTGCATGTGAATGGGGGCAGAGGGAAGTTTGGCCACCATGGAATCCATCAGCTGACTGGTGAATGCCTAGGGAGCTGGAGCTGAAGGACCATTATTTTACAACCACGATAATAAAGATTGAGTCAGACAAGGCTCATCTGTACATGCTGCATCTAAGGAAAATGTTGATGAGAACCAGGATACCTGCATCATCTTAAGGTGTGTCCCCAGGGACTGCTTCATTGTTCCAAGACTAAGTAGGGCAACCTAATAATAACCAACTGAGAATTTTGGATAAGCCCTTAACCAAATCATCAAACTTAGCATTACCGATAAAGAACAGACACAATACCCTGAGAAGGACATGATATCACCTAAGCAGTTCTCTGGCTTAGAATAAATAACTTCAACCACAAAGACTATCAGACACAGAAAAAATGAGGAATATTTTATTAAAAATAGTGGCAATGAGGGAAGACGTTGTGATGAAGAGTGCATTTTTCAACATTCTTCAAAAATGTCAATGTCATAAAAGGTAAAGAAGGGCTGTGGAAATGTCCCAGATTAAAGGAAGCAGAAAAGACTTGAAAATACTAGAAAATGCAATACTAGCCCCTAGACCTGATACTGTTGTGGAAGAGAAAAAAAGTTTTCTAGAGATTTGGCTCAAAAGGTGGGGGTGGGGAGTGGATCTTCAAAAGTAGAGGGACAATCAGTGGAGTAGAGGAAGTAGATTGAGGAGGAGGGAAGGGAAAAGGGAAGAAATGCAGAATTAAATTCGAAAAAATACACTATGTACATATATGAATATAACACAGTGAATTTAATCTTTCTGTATAACTGTAAAGCATTAGTTAAGAAATAAATAAATAAATAGATGGAAGACCAGTAGGGTAGAGGAATGGTAGATGGGGAGGGAGGAGGGAAAGGAAAGAGGCAGCACTAGGAACCATAATGGGGCAAATAATACTCCACGCTTGTATGATTACATTCCATGAATGTATGTCATACTGAACCCCACTATCATGCATAACTACAATGTACTAAAAAAACATTAAAAAACAAAATGAAATTTTTAAAAATGAAAAAGAAAATACCAGAAGATTTATATCTACAGACAGAATTGAAATACAGTCAATCAGAAAAAAAAATTGTTGGATTGCTGTGGCTGCATTTATCACACTTCTGTGACCTTCCTGCTAAGCTCTGAGTTACCATGATCTTCAGGGGCATTTGCACTTCTGTCCACAAAGCCCCTTCCTTGCCCAGGGAACCAGAGGGTGGGAGAGTTGTGGCATAGGTAGGGTAGGTAGTTTCTGCTGATTCAAGAAGGGGCTACCTGAAGTTTTGCTTCAGGGTTTTGAATTTTAGGCCATGTCAACGACACACGCCAGGGTAAGGCTCTCCTCAAAACCGCAAACACATTCCTTCCTAGTCCTCTCTGACCACCTGGTGCTAATCTCACTGAAACTTGGTTTTTGCTCCTTTTCTCAAAGTTCATTTTCAAGCCAACAAACTGCATTCAAAGAAAGGATAGCTTAAGGCGAATGTAGGTATCTTATGATGATTCAGTAATAAATAAAAATAAATGAATGAACAAATGAATAAGGTAAATCTGAGCAATGCTCTGACAATGGAGACTATTAACACTAGTACGATTTAAGGAGGAGCAACAAAAAGAAAATATGTTTCTTCTACTTTGGCCCTTGCTGAGCTATGCTTAGGTAATATGGTCATTTCCCCATATTTGCTTCCACGTTTAAACATCTTTCTATTCGAGTCAGTGTTAACTCTAGGAAATTTTTTTAAGGGACACATGGCAAACTAACATTCACATCAGCTGGCCTTCCCATCAGGTACATGAAAATGGAAAATGAAACTTAAAACATAAAAAAACTCTAAGAATTTCATACACAAATGGAATCAGGAGAGAAAATGTGCTTGTGAGGATGACTAGGCAAAACTTGGTAATGATTAGGAAAAGAAAACAAAGAATGGGAAAAACAGAATCTCAAACTTATCTTGGCAGAGGGAAAGGAAAGTGAATCAAAATTCTTCAGGCGCCTAGGATTACCCTCTTGACATGGACACAGGAGGGAGCCAAGATGTGGATGAGAGACTGGCAGTACCAGGCAAACATCCACAACCAGCTTCTGGTTGGCTCTAGGGTGATGTTTACATGGGAGGACTTAATATTCTCTAGCCCACTGAATCGGAACATTTGGAAAAGAGGAAGAGAAAGTCCAAGGAGAGGAGTCAGAGTTCTCAAGAAAGAGCAGGAATATAGATGTCTGTGCTCCTAAGAGGAATTTCTAACAGCACTTTGATTTTAAGCTTGAGAAACAATCTTTTGTCCGCTGGAGGCATCTTGCTGAGCTGTCCATCAGGTTGTATATTGCAGGTGCTTGTCATGTAGCCGTAGAGATAGATGGATAAACTTGTTGAATGAATGAATGGGTGAATGTGTCCAGCCATAATTTTCTCCCTGAGATTTGGATCTTAAGTAAAATGTAGAATAAACACTTCCAGAAACAGTCAGTCTGGCAGAGATCTCCTAATGAGAAACTATGGATTTTTGTTTCCTGGTTCCTAGATCCTGGGACTCTTTTCCCATGGTTTCTGTCCTTTTCAGACCTTTCCAAACCTTAGCTTCCCCTTTATTCTAAGAACTATCGTATATCCTCCCAATAAACTCTCACTCTGCTTAAATTATCCAAAGTTCATTTCTGCTCTTAATAAATGAACCATGACAGACACACATTTCCCAGCTTGCCCCTATGCTGCACACCAATTATTATCCCCAAATATTGTCTTGGTAATAAGATGGTTAGTGGAAGTTTATGGATTTTTTTTTCTACTTTTGTTTCTGGTTGATCTCATCAAGTACACTCATGGAAGGAACTTGAGGAGTTGAAATAAGAAATGTCAGTTCTTTGCATCCCCCTGTAAGAACCCTTTACCATTACATTTAAGAGTATCTAGTGCTCAATGTATGTTAGAATTATATGTATTTATGTTCAAATATCATTTATTTCTAGATTAATTTCAAAGGGTACATTTTCACTTCTCAGTTCCACAAATTTCTCCTAATCTTCATGTCCAATCAGGAATAACTTGAAACAAAAACAGAGTCATACTTTTACTTACAAAGTTTCAACTAATTATGTAAACAACATATATAAACAAGTCCTAGCCCCTCCCCATTTCAAAATATATAGTTCAAATGCCACATTTTTATTTTTCAATTTTTTTAGTAGCCTAGTTATTTTTTACAGAAAATCCTATAAAAATGATTGCTGTTATCTTGCTTTCAACAAGATATGGCCTTTTTTGCCATGATTTTAGTACCTAATACAGTTCTGAACACTTAAGAAATAGAAATGAAATTCATGCAGAAAGAAATGTTTTGCCTTCAATCATGGAGCAATTTTGGTTGAATTTTCACTAAGAGATGGTGAAAAACAACCTATTCTGTATCAATTTTTAAGTCAGAAGAAACAGATAACACAGCAACTGACTATTTTTCATGCTTCCACAAACTACGACATAAAGTTTAGAGTCCTAAAATGGTCCCATATAGAAGGGAAGCCTTAACTGTTACCTAGGATGACCCCATAGTGGGATTTATGTTCCCAAACTTCTCCCCCTACCAAGTGCCATAGCCTTGCCCTTAGCACCTATAAGGCTAGGCTTTATTTGAAACTGTATCCTTTCTTGATTCTTCCCCTCCTCTCTTCTGTTTCTCTTGTTACCTCATAGGTTTTTCTTGAAAAGTAGCAGAATTTCTCTCAGGTTCTGCTTTTTTGTAAATCCAGCCTAAGATAGTGATTTGCTACTGATCTGAACAGAGATGTTACCTGACAATACCCATGAACTTCATTGACACTGAATTTTAAATTTTATCAACTATGTTGATGACTACAAAGGATATATAACTGTAACAGAATCAGCTCAGATAAATTACAACTGTATTAAGGGCCTTCTATGTAGATGCTATCTACTTGAATTCTTCTTAGATAAGCATGATCATTCACACTTCCAAAATGAAAAAAATCAAGACTCAATAACTTACCCAGTCAGATAATCAGGTCATCACTATTTTGAATGCTTCCTGAAAGTTTTCACAGGTTGATCATAAATACAGCAAAATACTATGAGAGAAAATGGCCATGTCTCTTTCACTTCCTCTTCTCCAATATTTGTGAGAGAAAGCGTAAGTGTTCACTTCAGAAATAATTGGTATGTCTTAAAGCTTACCTATAAGATGTAAAGCAGCTTTCTTTAAAAAACAAAGAACAAACTGGTCTCAGCTACATGAATTTTGTTAATTATCAAAAACCAACCAATCTTTCATAGCCAAAAAGAGGGAGCAATGCTGTTCAAATACCTGGTATTTTAGTTTTGGAAGAAACAGAAAATTAGAGCAGGGAAATCGTACACAACCAACTCCAACAGAAATAGCTAATGGCTCTGTTAGGGAACTAGATGGGACAATTATACACAGCTTCACCAGCTGTCAGGCTCAGACATTTTTGTGTCCCTTGAAAAGTCTCTGCGCTCTTTCAGCGACAAGGTTATCTCTACCTTTTCTCAGCCTATTTTATTTTTGGCCTGGCCTAACTCTTAGAGTAATCCCCCCCTAAGTTCAATTTTCATCAAGAAAAGCGACACTCTACTAATGCAAGCTATTTCAGTTAGGTTTTTTTTTTGGGGGGGGTCACTGTAACTAAAATATCTGATACAAACAAGTTAAAGAAGGAAATTTTTACTTTGGCTCGTGGTTCAGAGGTTTCAGTTCATGATCGGTGGTTCTTGCTTTGGCCCTGAGATGAGACAGAATATCATGGTAGAAAGACATTGCAGAGGAAAGCTGCTCAGCTTATGGCGGCCTGGAAGAGCGGGGAGAGAAAGAAAGAGGAAGGGGCCAGGAGGTACAAAATACAGTCCCCCAAGTCACACCCCCAGTGACCTACTTTCTCCAACCATGCCCTACCTGCCTCCAGTTGCCTCCAGTAGCCCGTTCAAATTATTAATCCATAAACGGATGAAGTTAGAGCCCTCAGGAGCCAATGATTTCCTGAAAGCCCCACCTCTGGGCATCACTGTATTGCATTCAGCACATGAGCTTTGTAGAAATATTCCAGACCCAAACCATAAAGCAACTCTAATAAAGCCAGTACCTACATGGTTCAGGCCCCAGATTGGTCATATTTTTAAAAGGTCAATCTAAGAGCAAAACAATAATTATGGTAGAAATTCACATACTATGTGAAATAAGCTAAGCACAAAAGGACAAATATTGGATGATTCACTCTTATGAGGTACCTAGAACAGTAGAGCCCACACAGAGAGAGAGAGTAGAATAATGGATACCAGGGGTATGGAAGGGAACAGGAAGTTATTGCTTAGTAAATACATAACTTCAGTTTAGGATGATGAAAAAGTTCCGGAAATGGATAATGGTAATGGTTGCACAATGATGCGAATGTATGTAATGCCATTGTGAACTGTACATTTTAAAAAGGTTAAGATGAGAGATTTTGTGTAATGTATATTTTTCCACAACAATTTTTTTAAAATTCAGGGGCTGGAGTGGTGGCTCAGCAGTACAGTGCTTGCCTGGCATGCGTGAGGTTGGCTTCGATCCTCAGCACCACATACACAGCTAAGTGCCAGAAAAACAAAAATTAGATGAAAGTCTAAATTGATTCTCTCTTTCTCTCTCTCTCTCTCTCTCTCATTTTCCCTCCTTCTGTCTCTCTCTTTAAAAAAATTCAGCACTTGTCTTGTGTCTATTAAAGGACACTAATGAGATTCGCATCTATAATAGCCTCACCCTTACCATGTATTTTTTTTTAATCCCATTCCTAATTTTTTTCAAAACCCACACTTACTTACAACTCTGTCTTCCAATCCCACTCCCAAACTTTTTAATATCTCACTCTGGCTGTTACCTGTGTCTTCCTCCTCTCCTCCCTTTCCTCGTGAGTTGGTGTCACTGAAGAACAAGAGAGAGAACCTTCATCTAGGCTGGGGGAAAAGGAAAAAAATGATTAAGTAAGGGCCTTTGTAGCAGTCAGGAGAAGGGAAGGGTTAGAAAGATTCACCCATGGTAATTTTAATTTCATCAAAAGTTATGCTTACTCTCTCTCTTGCTTCAAGTGCTTTTGTAGTCTGAGTTTTGTGAATAAATCTATACTCACCTTACCCTTCGACACTCAGGATCTCACAATTCACTCGAATTGCATTGCAGCCCCTATCTATCGTGTGTCCACACACTAGCTAAGGTTGTAAATCAGTGGTTCTAAACTTTGGCTGTACATTTGAATGACCTGGGTGCTTTTTAAAGTCCAAGCTTCAATTCATAACAACTAAATCAGTGGGACTGAAGGGAGGGGGGTACCCAGGTAACTGTATTCTTAAAAATTCCCAATGTGTTGCTAAGTTTGACAATCAATGTTCTTGGGAACTGTATCTCAAATGTTAATGTGCTCACCAATTAAGTGGAGATTTTGTTTAAAAATCTAATTTTTATTCAAGAGGTCTGGGGGGAGCACCAAAGTGCCGCATTTCTAATGAATATCAAGGTAATACTGAATGGGCTGTTCATGAATCTCACTATGAAAAGTGAGGCTTTAGGGAACAAGAACTGTTCAGGTTTCCTTGCTTAATGGAGCATTTATTGCAATAATCCACAGCCAGGGATGGTGAAGTCATAGCAGAAAGGGCCTGGGAGATGCTTGAGCTACAGCTGTGTGGCCTAGGGAGAGTGGCTGCCCCTGAGCTGCAGGTGTCCCTTGTGCTGATGCAGCTGCTCTGCCTCTGCTGCGGGGCTGGAACAGGTGAAAGCCCCAACTCTGCCACTCCTCACTTCAGGATCTTTAGCAGGTTACTCACTTCTCGAAGCTTCAGTGCCCTTGTGTGTGAAGTGAGGATAATAATGTCAACTATTTCATTATGCTATTATGCAAATTAAATGCAATAATCATGTACATCTCTAGCACAAGGACTGCCATTACACATGCCTGTTATTATTTCTGCCCCTGCTGCCAACAAAGAACCCCCTTATTAATTCTCTATTCACGTCTGCTTATGGATTCAGCTAACTGGTGACTCCTCTCTCTGCACTTTTTACCTCTGTTCCCCATACCAATTGCTGACTCCCTCTACAAGTTCAAGTTTGCATTCCTCAGAAGTGAATTTGATTCATTTAAATCTACTCTAGGAAATCCCAATAAGAATCCGCATTTGCACAAAGCCACCTGTGGTAGACCAGAGTGAACTTATGATTTGGTTTCCCTTGATTTGGATTTGACTTATACTAGTTTACAACTCTCAGAAAAAGATGGGGATATGGCAGGCAATCTGAAACTTCCTAGGAGAGGGCGATTGTTCACCTTGCTTGACTTCCCTACAGCACTCAGCAAATATTTACTGAGCATATAACATATGCAAAGCATTCACTGTAGCGCCATCCCTGTAGTCCTGGCACCACTTGTGTTTCTTGGTTCTACATTTGAAGGGCAGTTTCCAGAGTTCCATTCACTCTCATTTTGCTGATATTAGTCTGTTTTCTGTTACTATATATAACAAAATACCTGAGTCTAGGAAATTTATCAAGAAAAAGAGATTATTTAGCACATAGTTTGGGAGGCACTGGTTCTTACAAGAACTACCTGAGTGAATCAAACAGTGGCAGCTGCTTTTATGATGGGAGTGAATGACAGAAGAAGAGACAAGTGTCAAGACAGGAGGCCAGGGCACCTCAGATCAGGGGCTGATTAGAATCCCACAAGAACTATGCTAACGACCTCCCACTAGGCCCTACTTCTTATCAGAGCCACCAACTCAACATTGCCACACTGAGGACCAAGCTTCCTACACATTAACTCTTGGGGGACACACTTACACTATATCTAAACCATTGCCGATAGTAAAGGGAAAATACTACAATTCTTGCTCTTTCTATACAGTTTTCGGAGCTGGAGAGGTGGATCAGCGGTAGAGCCACTGCCTGGCATGCCCTGGGACCCGGGTTCCATCCCCAGTACCACATACACAGCTAAGTGGAGGAAAAACAAAAAGTAGATGAAAAAAGAAAAATTTTCTCTTTTTTTAAAAAAATAATTTTTGGTTTTTAATGAATTTTGTGCTCAGAAATGCTACTCCAAAAACAACAAAGACAACCTCTCCAAAGCTTAGAACTTGATAAGGAGTATAGCTAACATTGATTTAGTGCTTACTGCAAACCAGGCTTCATGTAAGTGCTTTAAGTGGCTTAACTCATTTAATCTTAACAACAACCCCATGGTGTCGGTATTATCCCCATTTTGAAAAAACAAAAACAAAAAAGAAAACAAAAACAAAAAACTGAAGCTTCAAGATCAGAAACATGGCCAAGTCACATAGTCAGTAGCAGTGCTAAGCCCCAGGCCCCAGAACCTGCGACAGAGTCTGCAATACATCTGTGCTGTGCTGTAATAGCTCTGGCCTCTCCAGAGTTTGCTGGACTTGTAGAGAGGCATAATTCCTGTATTAACATATACCTACCTTGTTTTTGTAAAGATGCCTGGCAAATGGTAACATTCTTATGTACACCCAAGAGAAATGGGTAAGATTCCCCACCTCCTAGGAAGGAATTGAAAGGACATTAAAAGATATACTTGCAAACTTTCTACTTTGTGACAAAAATCAAATCATTTGCAAACTTCAGTATTCTTAATATTACTTGAAACCTATCACACTTTAAAATTTCCGCTTTCTCATTTCCTTTAAAATCTGGGATAAGACAAGGATGTCCACTCTCACTACTCCTATTTAATATAGTGATAGAAATTCTAGCCAGAGCAATTAGGCAAGAGAAGGAAATAAAAAGGAAAAAATAAGAAAGAAATAAGTCAAATTACAACTGTTTCTTGATGATATGATCCTTTACCAAAAGACTGTTGGAACAAGTAAACAAATTTGTCAAAGTAGCAGGTTACAAAATCAACATACAGAATCAATAGCTTTCCTATATACCAACAACATATCTATTGAGAAAGAAATCAGGAAAACAATTCCATTCACAATAGCCTCAAAAAAAAAAAAATACCCTAAGAATAAATCTAACCAAGGAGGTGAAAGATCTCTACAATAAAAACTGTAGAACACTGAATAAAGAAATTGAAGAAGACCTCAGAATATGGAAAGACCTCCCCCATGTTCATGGATAGGCTGAATGAATACTGTTAAATAACCATACTACCAAAAGCAATATACATATTAAAAGCAATACTATCAAAGTACCAAAGACATGCTTCACAGAACTAAGGGGGGAAAAGTCCTAAAATTAATTTGAAAGATAAAAGACCCAGAATGGCCAAACCAATTCAAAGCCAAAAAAGAAATACTGGATGCTGGATGCATCACAATACCTGACTTCAAATTATCCTACAGAGCTATAGTAACAAAAACCGTATGGTACTGGCATAAAAACAGACACAAAAACGAGTAGTACAGAATAAAAGACACAGAGACAAACCTACACATCTACACTTATCTGATTCTTGACAAAGGTGCCAAGAACATACATTGGAGAAAAGGTAGCATTTTTAACAAATGGTTCTAGAAGAAAACAAGGATCTACACTCCAGCTTTTAGGCAAGGGAACAATAGCATCCCTAAAGCTCAAGAAATAATGCCAATAGTTAATAAATGAGCTGGCATCAAATTAAAAAGCTTCTGCACAGTAAATGAAACAATTAGAAATGTAATTAGGGGCTGGAGAGGTGGCTCAGAAGTTGCAGAACTTGCCTGGCATGCGCACGGATGCAGGTTTAAACCCCAGCACCACATATAGATTGAAGTGTCAGAGCAATGAAAGCTACATGAAAAGCTAATAATAAAATTGATTCTCTCTCACTGTCCCTCTTTCTTTAGGAAAAAAAAACAACAGCAAGAGAGAACTTACAGAATGGTAGGAAATCTTTGCTAGTTACTCTTCTGACAGAAGATTGATATCTAGAATATATAAAGAGCTCAAAATACTTCACTCCAAAAAAACCAAATAACCCAGTTAATAAATGGGCAAATGAATCAAATGGATACTTCTCAAAAGAAGAAATACAATGACCAACAAATATATGAAAAAAATGCTCAGCATCTTAAGCAATTAGGGAAATGTCAATCAAAATGACACTGAGATTACATCTCATACCATTCAAATAGCAGTCATCAAGAATACAATCAATAATAAACTGTGGAGAGGATGTGGAGCAAAAGGAACACTTTTACACTGTTGGTGGGATTGTAAATTCATACAACCACTATGGAAATCAGTATGGATGTTCCTCACGAGGCTGGACATGGAACCATCGTATGACCACTCCTCAGTATTACCCCTAAAGAATTAAAGTGATCATACTACACTAATACATGCATACCTGTGTTTGTAGCAGCTCAATTCACACTAGCCAAACTATGGAACCAGCCTAGGTGTTCATCAATGGATGAATGGAGAAAGAAAATGTGATATATATATACACACACAATTTTATTCATCCATAGAATGAAATTATATCATTATATCATTTGTAGAAAAAATGGAACTAGAGACCATTATGTTAAGCGAAATACACCAAACTCAGAAGATCAAGGATGTATGTTTTCTCTCATATGGGGAAACAAGAGAGGGAAAAGGAAAAGAAAGGTGGGGATCTTCATGGAAATCAAAGGGATATCAGTAGAGGAAAGGCACCAAAAGGTGGGAAGTTGGGAGGGAGGGGAGAAGTGGTGGGGGCTGATATTGTCTAAATTATATTGTTATATTGTGTTCATGTATGAATGTGTAACAATAAATTGCATCATTATGTACAACTATAATGCACCAATAAAAATATGGGGGAAAATTTTAGTCCTATCAAAAAAATTTTTTTCTGCTTTTCTTGCATATACTTGTCGTGGTGATGCTTTTTCTTCTTTTCTTTTTTCCTTGCCTAGTATTCAAGGCTGACTTCCTACCTTTGGGAAGATCCCATTATGTAGATTCCCAAAGACCAGATTTTTGTTTTCTCTCTCCTCTTGTCATCCCGTCTATACCAGATATGTGACCTGCCCTTGAGGCAGGCAGATACTTCTGCCTAGAACTTGAATACCAAGAAATGAAATGAGTGAAGGATTCATCCTGAGGACAGTGACAACAACATCAGTAACCAGAGGTTGCTGCAGCATTACTTCTACAAAATGCTGCTGCACAGAGTCTTGGCTGAAGCTTGCTGCTGAACTTCCTTATCATGTTAGTTTGCTAAGGCTATCATACTGATCTACCACAAACTGAATATCTTAAAACAATAAACACTTATTTGCTTGCAGTTCTAGAGGCTAGAAGTCTGTAATCAAGGTATGGCAGGCCTGTGTCCTCTCTGAGGGTTGTAGGAATTGTTTTTCACCTCTTCTGGCTTCTGGCAGTGACAATCCTTGGCAACCTTTGGTTTAAGGAGCATAACTCCAATCTCTGACTCCATCTTCACGTGGCCTCACTTTTTTTTTAATTTTTGGAGGGTTACTGGGGATTTAACGCAGGGGCAATTTATGACCAAGCTACATCTCCAATCTTTTTTATTTTTTTTAAAGAGAGAGGGACAGTGAGAGAGAGAGAGAGAGAGAGAGAATCAATTTTATTTAGTTTTTCATGGACTCCCATTTCTCAGACACTTTATTGTGTATGCGATGCTGGGCTTTGAACCCATGTACTTGCACTCCCAAGGCAAGCACCATAACTGCTGAGCCACCGCTTCAGCCCCAATCTTTTTTATTTTTAATTTTGAAACAGGGTCTTGCTAAATTGCTTAGGGCCTCGCTAAGTTTCTGAGGCTGACCTTGAGCTTATGATTCTCCTGTCTCAGCCTCTAGAGCTGCTGGGATTATAGCACCACTGTGCCTGGCATGACCTCACATTTTAACTTGATTACATCTGCAAAAACCCATTTTCTGAAGAAGGTTACCCTCTCAGATATCAAGGATTAGGACTTTCACATATTTTGTGGAGGGGACACAATGCAACACTTAACATGTATGTCCCTGATGATTTTCTGGGCCTGGATCTATATTCGCCTCAGTGATCACGTGGGACACCAGTGTCTTTCTTATAAATTCTTTTCCAATTTAAATCACTAGAATTCTTTTTGTTGTTTGCAGCTATAAACCCTGATTTATCTTTTACCTAATTCTATGTCCTTAACCTCCCAAGAGTCTCCACCCAGAGCTCACTAGGGATGTGCAGAACCATGACTTTCTGACAGAAGGGACCCATTTGCTTTAAGAACAAGGTGAAGATTCGCATTCCACTCCCTGAATCAAGTAGATAGAGGGGACTGTGGCCCAAGCCAATGTTAAAGGATTCACACTGACCAGTCCCAAATCTCATTGCTGAGATGCTGCAGAATCTTTTGATTTCCTAATTTATGAGTTTGTTCTCAAGCTGTATTGAACTCTGAAGTAGAATTCAGCTAATTTTTGCCTTTGGCCAATGGATGGTGTGAGGGCTGTTTCAGTGGAAAGGACCACACTGCTTGCATCTGATCCCAGTCTGTATAATTTTCATCAAGTCATGACAGCATCACCACAGGGGCTAACCAACATTTCAATTGTGTTTGGTCTAAAGTTTCCAAAGCCTCATCAATGCTATTAGGAACAATAACATTACAAAAGAGCTGCAGAGGAAATAAAACATTATGGGGTTCTAAGAACCATGGTAATAAAAGCCAGCTGAATTTTAAAAGACGAATCTATGTCATTGACTTCAAGGAAATAAAAACACATTAAAATTTTTGAATAAATCAACTTCACAAATGGCCATTAGGAGAAGAGTGGCAGTGTTACTTTTTTATTTCCCTGTTTCAGTTCTTTTTATGACCTTTCCCTTCCCAGCCTCATGGAATTGTGATAGGGCTGGAGACCACAGAAGCTTGGAACTGCCTCAAGCTATCTTTGCTATCATCAGTACAAAGCCTATGTTAGAATGAAGCCAAGTCAAGAAAGAAGAATCTGAGTGATACATGCAAAGGTATTATTTCATTTGCATTCCTGTATCAAACTGTACCTAAAAATATCCATTAAACTTCCAAGTTATTTGAGCCAATAAATCTCTTTAGCTTGTTTGTTTAAACTAGCTTGAGTTGAAGTTCCAGCCTTACAAATGACAATGTGATATCAAATGTCGATATCTACTTTGACCTAATTTCTTTGGACTGCTGTTGGCAAAGGAATATTATGTTGAATGGACCACAGATTTCAATGGGAATGGTGGTTTCTGAATTTCATCTGGCATGCTATTGGAAACATGTGCTCGCACAGACACACACATAAGCAAACAGAAAAGCATCTTAATATAGGAATCTTTGGGAAAATATGTATAATTGAACTCTGATTACACTTAAGGCCTTAGCCAATAGGGAAACAAATTGCCTAACTGAAGCAGAAAGGTCTTCTGTTCCACCTGACACAAACCCTGAACATCGCTGCCTTAGCACAAGTCAACAACATGACAATTGACCTTCCTGAGTGTCAGCCTTTTCTTGTCTCCTAGTGAAGCAGCTTCACTTAACTCAGCATATTCACAGATGACATGGTAACATGGCTCTCAGCTAAATCACCTGCTGTGAGAGGTCAACTAAGTCTACCAACTGTTGGATTTTGCCATAGGGAAATCATTGGAGTAGATTTTAAAAAGAACAGGAGGAATAAGTTGGAAACAGTGAATAGAAACGACCTTTTTGAGGAGTTTGCCATATACAACAAAAGAGAAGGAGAGGGCAGCAAAGACTTCCCTTAGAGCAGAAGAGCAAAAATGCTCTTGACCTTGATTTTCAGTGTGAATACAGATGGTGAAATCAGGGTCTCAACAATCCTTCTGACCTTTAAGTAGGAGGTGTTAGAAAAGTTAGTAATGTGATAACTGGCTTGTGGCTTATTTAAAGACAAGCAAGCAAACAAACAAGAACGTACATAAATGAAGAAGTGGAAGAATGTTGAAGAGAACAGGTGCGATGGCACCCTGGGGCAGTGTAAAGGGCCTGCATAGGTCAGTGTGCCATCTTCCGACTGTGGGCATTGAGCATTGTGATGACAGAGGTGACGTCCATAGGTATTCAGGGGAAGGGGAAGAAGAGTACCAACGTTAACAGTAACTTAAAAGTGGGCTAACATTAAGATTTAAGACACAGAAGAAAACACAATTCCATAGTTCAAATATAAAAAGTACCTGAAATCTTTAAGACAAAAAAATTAGATATACTTTGAACAGATATACTTTGAACATGTTCTTAGAAATAAAATCAGGAATTTTGGAACTTAAAGTAATTTTAAAGACTCCTTGTCTGAATTCTTCCTTTGCCAACATTTGAAAATCAAGGCCTTAGAAAATCAAGTGATTTGTCCAAGATCACACACCTAGTGAGTGGCAGATGCAAATATAGATGATAGTTCTGCTCAGTCTGCATCCACTACTCTTTTCTTCTCCATTCTTGGCAGCGTGCAGTGAAATTTCAAACTGGTCCCTTTTCCCTCGTTACATGTCCAGGTCTTCCTTTCCTCTTAATTCTGAGCCCTGTTACTTTAGTTATCTTCTATAACATAACAAGGTGTCCTGGTTATCTCTGAGCAACCAGAGATGCCTCAGCCAAGCATACACTTCATTTAGGCTTTAGGCTAAGCCCAGAGCCCAGTGCCAGGGAAGTATAAATTAGGTTCACTGGGGAGGAAGAAAAGAGGATTGTCTCACAGAAATACTGCAGCCGATTTCCTAAGACTCACCAGGCAGCACCATGCTTTTCAGGTGCACAAGATAATGACATCACATCCTCTTATCCCTGCTTTTCTTCTGGCCAGAGAAGAGTTCGAGAGACTTTCAAGCTACAAACTGTACGTGCTCGTTGGACTAGCAAATGCCAAGTCTTTGCATTAAGAAGAAAAGGGATCTGAACCAATAAGCTTTGGGAGAGCCTGCAGCCGGTGTCCCATCTGAATACCATTTGAACACAACTGGTTAAACTTCTTCAAATGATGGCTTTTGTTATCTATAAAATTAAGACTAAACCAGAGATCAAGGAATTTCAACTGGAAGCTATATCCTGACTCCAGTCTCCCATCTTGGTGTAATTTAAGTGAGTTACAGGCCCCTTTAAATTCACTTATTTAAAACAGACACTTATCCAAAGAGGCACTCTATAAACATTTGGCACATCTTGATGAGCACTTCGGTTGTCCTTCAAAGGCAGTGGAAACAACCTCAAAACCAATTACTCATGCTCTCCTCCAAGAAGTCCTTTAATTGGAACGAGGGCCCTGCCTTTGGCTGAATATGTCCTCTCTACTCTTTCATGTCTTAAAATTGTCCCTTCTGGGGAACAGTAGTGGAGTTCTAGGCAATCGTTTTAGATTTGGAAATTATTTAAATGCAGAGGTAAAGGGCAACAATGGAGACTAGGAGTTAATATATATAAAAATGAATAGGGTCTTGAATCTATCATCTCATCTCCTGATTGAAACAAATAATTAAAAAATAGAATAAATCTAAATATCTTTGTATTCTCACATGTTGGATAAAATCCCCTATATAAACAACTTTAAATGGAGCCTCCATAATGTGTGAAACATTAGAATGAATAAATCCATGGTAAAATTACCTTTGTCAACACCTTAAACACCAGTACAAGAGGGCCAAAAAATAAAGACACAGCATAGATTAAAGAATCAAACATGAAATCCATTTGGAATATAGTTTTGATTTTATTTATAACTACCTGTATAACTATTATAATAGATATAGCTATAGATATGAACTATGCATTGATATAGCTACAGACAGATATATCTCTGTAACTTTTGATTAAATTCTACATTTTTAAATAAAGATAAATCATAGGCTAAATTTTAATTACAAAGATGATTACTGTAGTTTGGATGTTGAAAATATCCCAAAGGCCCTAGTATAAAAGTCTTGGTCACCAGGGTGGCCGTATTGGGAGATGCTATGGACCGTTAACAGGTCGGAGCGAATGGGAGGTCCTTAGATCAATGGGTGCTTGCCCTTGAAGGGAACTGCGGGACCCAGCCCATCCTCTTTCTCTTTTGCTTTCAGGTTCATGGTGTAAGTGGTTTGCTGCGCCACGCACTCTCGCCATCATGTGCTGTCCTCATCAGGGGCCCATAGCAATAGGACCAGACCACCTCAACTTACACTGGAACCTCCACAACTTTGAGCCAAAATAAATCTTTTTTCTTTATAAAGAATGTATCAAGTTTCCCTTTATAAAGCATTTCATTATAGTAATGTGAATTTCAATAATACAGACTATTGCAGCCTTGTTTATAATAATTAAACAATTAGAAATTGGTACATTCATGTTACAAATTATGCAGCAAATAAGAGTGATGTTAGAAAACAATGACATAAGGTATTCACAATATATTACATTTTAAACAGTATGCATGACAAAAACATATATTCATAGGAAAGAGACTGAAGATAAACAAAGATGGGTGATAAAGTTATGGAAGTTTTTCTCCTTTTGTTTATCTGCGTTTTTCCTGTCTTCCCATGATCCTCGTCATAGATTGGGTTCCCTTGGGTAATAGTCTCAGATGGAGATTCCAATTATCTTAGTAATAAGGTCCATAGGGAATGCGTTCAGAAACCACGCTTGTGAGAAGTGAGGAAAGGAGAAGTTGATCAACAGATCCATAGGGAGTTCTAAAACTGAGGCGGCCCTTGAGAGCTGTCCTAAACTGGTTTGGCGCTCTATGCTTTTGTACCTCCATTTCTAAGCCATTGAGAGTGGGGTGCTCTGGCAGGGGGGGGACATGTAACCTCAAAGGCAGTTCTCAGCAGAGGGCAATACCTGGTTGTGAGCTTTTTACAGTAATTGGACCAAGTGGGCAAATGAGTATGTAAGTCTTTAGGTGGATGTAGGAAATGGACAGCGTATCAGAGCATTTTACAGGTACTCCTGTGTTACCCCAGCTCCACTCACTTTCTCTAATAAATTTACCCAATATGGGAACAACTACTTCCCCTCATCCCCCTCCACTTTTCCCACCAGGCTGAAGATCAAACCCAGGGGCCTCACGCATGCCAGGCAAGCGCTCTACCATTGAGCCACATTTCCAGGGGAATAACTCCTTTATTTCTATGGACACTTGCAATCTGAAGGTTAATAAAACGAACAACCCAATCCACTGCTGGTCAACTGGTATTTATCATTGTGCTTTGTTTCCCAGTTTAGATCCCCCTCTCTCTGAGTTAACACCTCTCTCAGCCAGCATCTCTGAAGACTTAGGGATGTTACTTGTGTGTGTGTGGAGAGGTCATATCCTCAACCATAGAGGCCTAGTCACCATGGCCTTCTAGGCCATGATTTCTTAATTTATACATAGCTAAAAAAAAACAAAAAACAAAAAAAACTGGACAAGGAACTACCAATAGATAACTCAGAGAATCCAAACGTATATTTTCCTACACCTACTCCACCTAATGACTAGGGCCAATTAGCCCTGCCTTGGTGACTCCCTTCTTTAACTGATTGTCTCTTGGTAGTAGTGACTAGGCAAAAATGATAAATTAATTGTATTTTTCCTGTGGTCTCTTATAGTAGCATTCCCCCTGGAAATCAGCACCTAGAATTCTAGGGATTGGAAGTACAGATTCTTCAAAAGGCAATGGATGATGGTGATGATGGCATGTGGGGCCATCCCATTGTTCCTGGACCCATGTATCATACCTATAGGAACACAGCACCACCTGATAGTCATTGACTTAGGATATATGCTGTGTCCTAGAAGATGGTACCTTGCCCTTATAAGGCATCTTCACAAAGATGGCACCTCGACTGAACCTTCAAAAGATTGTTTTGTGCCTCTCTAATCAGCGGCTTCCGGGTGATGCAATATGTGATGTGACAAGTGGATCATGACACATTCTTATTGCCACTGTCCTACTTCCTTTGGTATAAATTTGGTCCTTGGTCTATAAGGCTGGATTCCATGTTTATGGGTCAAACACTAAGTAAACCATGAGAAGGTGGGCCTGGATGAGACCTGAAGGGCAGGAAAGGTATAGCTGGAACATGTATTGATTTCAATCAAGATATCCAGGGTAGGAGGCAACTGATAAAACCATTGTGAATCTAATGACTGTGTAGTTTCCTCGAGCCAGACCTCAGGATTCTATTGGAATCTGTAACTATCAGATTGGATTTTTGACAAAAGTAAGATAAATTTAGGTGAGTGGGAAACCATGCTCTTAAGTTCATACATAGCCTCCATAGCTATTCTGTTCATGAAACCATTATGCCCACCCTGATGTAGCCAATGACAGAAGCTGGCTGGTATCAATTGGCCAAGGATTCCATTTATGTGGTTGTTATTTTTTTCTCCCCATGGTTAATGTTCAGAAATACTAAAATGTAGAGAAAATATTTTCAAATTTAGTGTCCACTTCTATGGTCTATCTACATTCCTCTTCTGCTTTTTCCCAAAATTCTAATCCTTCTCCTTCATCTCCTAGCAATTCAGTAAAGCAATTTGCAACTGCCCATGAGTCGGTATTCATTCTTCCTTTGGCTATTTCTCTTACCACCCAAAGGGGAATACATGCTGAACTACCCAGAGCTCTGCTCACACAGAGGATTTCTCTTCATAGACCCATATCCACATCCAAGCTTGGCTTTTTGCTTTGTTAGCAAGTTGTAATTGACTACAGATGTGCCATAGGTGTGAGATGAGAAAGAGGACACTGCCACAGTGGCAGATAAGATGGGAATCTGAGTTCTTTGCTCATGCAGCCTAGCTGTGCCCTCTGCCTCTGCCAGCATTGAATCCCACATGTAACCTTCTACATCTGAGTTGCTATTGGCATATTCCAATTTAGGACATGGTGGATCTGATAGAACTCAAGTAAGGCTGATAGTTTAGGCCACAGGGTCACTCAAAATTCCATGATTAGGAGCTTTTTCTCTACTAAGACCCAGAAACACTGTAGGGTCTCTTTCAGTTAGTACATGTTTCTCCACTCTAGATGGTTTGGCATTGCTTTAGAGGTCTGAGTGTCTACATTGTGATTTTCCTATTGTCGTTTGCTATACATTCATACAACCTCATTCCTTATTGCAGATAATACCATAGGGTCTGTCAGATCATGTGGCAAAGGAGGCAGGGATGCTTTAATGACCATGTACTATATACCCTTCCTTGCATGGGACCTGACTTCAAAGTGGAAGCCTTTCATGTCACCTGGTTCCCAGCTGTGGAATCTAAAAAGCCTGCCAGGCATTATACTTCCCTATTACTGGCAGGAGCTGACACTTCAATACTTTGTCTAGATTACTGGGTTCCTAAAAATGATACTGATATGCCGGTCTCCTGAATATTGGTAAGATTTATCTCTTACCCTCTGGAACATATGTGCCATTCCAAGTCCTCCAACACATTTGTCATTTCAAGATCATGCAATCTGATCAACATGATGTCAATAATATCACAGATAATGTAATTTTCTATGGAATATCTAGACAGTCCAGGATTCTTCAGACCATTATAACAGATGACTGATGGGAGAGTTAACATAGCCATGATACAAGACCATGAAGAGTGTAATATTATTAACTCCATGTGAATGCAGATGGCTTCTGGTCCCCCTTCCCAATGAGGAGGAAACTAAAACATATGCCAGATCAATGGCTGCGTACCAGGTACTTGAGGGCATGTTAATTTGTTCTAGTAAAGCTACTACATCTGGCATAGCAGTTACAATTGGGAAAAGGGCAAGCTCTTATCCTCCAAAATCAATTTTGCTTTGTACAGATAGAACAGGTAAATTCAATGAGAAAACGAGGAGACTATGTCCCTTGCCTCCTGTAGTTATTTAAGACAGCACTAATCTAACATTCTCCCTGATATCTAATACTGTTTTTACTTAGTGCGTTGGCTGGGAGCAGAGGTTTTAGAAGTCTCTACTTGGTCTTTCCCAATGTAGTAGTTCTAACCCCAGGAACTAACATGGGATTCAGCGAACTACCATGCACATCCATTTCAGATAAAATTTTAGATATTTCAACCATGTAAAAAGACTATTGATTGTGCTTTTAATCTGTTTCCTTAATATATAACAATTCTGAGCACATTTTCATATGTTTATTTGCCATCTGAATTGTTCCTTTGCTGAAGTATCTGTTCTAATCTCTTGTCCACTTTTTACATAGGGTATTTTTCAAATTTGTTTTTATTTGCCTTTTGAGTCTCAAGAATTCTTTCCACATTCTGGATAGAAGTTCTTTATCAGAGATGTGTTTCACAAATATTTTGTCCTGGTCTGGCTTATCTTTACACTTTCTCATGAGTGTTTTTATTTGTTTTCTGGTTCTGTTCTTGAAGATTAAGAGTCTTTAATTTGATAAAGTCCAATTTATCAATGTTCTTTTTTATGTTTCATGCTTTCTGTATCCTACCTAAAAAAAAAGATATTTGCCTAATTCAAAGTCACAAAGATTTTCTTTAATGTTTTGCACCTAGAAGTTTTACAGTTTTAGTTTTCATGTTTAGGTCTGTGACCCATTTCAGATTAATTTTTATGTATGATATAAGGGCCAAGTTTCATTTTCTTTTTCAGTGTTAGCATCATTTCCGGGAACCCCTGCCAAGGTGTTAAATCCTGTATTACAGAGGAGTGCTCCCATATTGATAAACTCTTATGTATAACTTTACGTTCTATTCTCCTCTTGATCCAGGCAGCTCTCCTGCATCCTGCCAATACATGCTGATTAGTTCCTGCAGCTGTTTCCTTTTTTAAAGAGTCCAGCACTTCCCTGGCTGCGTTACACTGTGACTTAACCAACATTTATTGTCAAATGGTCAGGAATGGAGGTAGATATGAACCCTGAGGAGATATGAGTCTTTTGAAATAGAGACCTATGCTTCAGTTTCCAGCAAACGGATAGCACTAGACTTTTATTAGAGAAGAGGGCCATTTTTGCAGGCCCAGTGGGCTGGGAGATCTCACTTTACAAGATTCTTGAGTGGTGGATCTAGAGTCCCTTTCCTTTTTCACCTGGATCCCTAACCCTGACATAACAGACTTGCCAAGGATGAAAATTTAACCTTCTCTAGAGTTCTATTGAATGACAATTGAATCCTGAGTCTGATGCTCAAGGTTTTATCCTCTGGCTGCACTCCACATTTTGTGAAAGAGGATTTCTGACTTTCTGAATTTCAGCCTTAAAATGATTGCTAATTCCCTCATCATTTCATTGTCTTTTTCCAGTTGATTGATAGCTCACAGCAAGAGACTTTCAATTCCATTATTCTTATAATTACTATCTCCTCCAAGCCTCTTAGATGCCTAGGACATCACCCCACCACTGTTTCCTTCTCATCAATGCTCCACCTCAGTTTATCATCAGTGGAGGTTCTAATTATTGGAATGGAACAGAATCTCCCAAGCTGCTGTTCATACTCCACATACCCAATGAATGGGTCCTCCTAATTACTAGTCAGCCAATGATGAGCCCACTCCCAAATCTTGCTTATTTTAGAGACTGCTTCCTAAACCATTCCTGATAATAAACATCATAGGCCAGATTCCCCAGAAGACAGATTCTAAGACAGAGACTTTTGTGCAGGAGGTTTACTGCAGAATACTTTCAATGCTTCTAGGGAGTAAGAATTAGGCAGAGAAGAAGTTGAACCTTGGGGCCCTTAACAAATACTATAGGCTCTGAAGTCGGGATAGCCCTTCAGAGATGTTCCAAACTAAGGCAAGAATTCTTGACCTTTGTTTCCCCATGGTAACCAGTCATTGGATACAACCCCTAACTGGGATGTAACTTTCAGTGAAGCAGATCCCTACCAGTTTTCTAGGACTTTGTCAGCAAAATACCACAAAGTGAGTGGCCTAAGCCACATAAATTTATTTTCTCACAGTTCTGGAGTTTGGAAGTCTAACATCAAAGTACCAATAGAGTTGGTTTCCTCTAGGGCCTCTTTCTTTGACTTACAGATGGCCACCCATTTGCTGCCTCTTCACATAGTTGCTCTTGTCTCTGTGTGTTCTAACTCTTCTTCTTATAAGTACACCAATTAGATTGGAGTAGTAGGGCCCACCCTAATGGTTTAAATTTAACTTAATTATCTCTTTAAAGACCATGTATCCAAATCAGTCACATTCTGAGGTTTGGAGGGGTTAAAGCTTCAACATATGAATTGGGAGAGACGGGGACACAATTCAGGTAGGGACCTGCTTCACTGAAAGTTACATCCCAGTTAGGGGCAATTCATCCCATAATAAGCTCCTTTCAACCAAGAACAAGTTTTTAGAGAAAAATTCAGTTCTGAGTCTTCATCATGCTGAGAGCTGAGGGTGTTAGTACTGATGGGGTTCAGGATACATGATCCCCAAATATGGCATCGTGGCATATTATTTGAAGCTGAGAGTATTTGAAATGCAACAGGTACAGGAAGTATCCTCTAACTTCCCCCTGAGGGGGGGTCATAAGACCCTCATGTAAGAAATGTCCTCCCTGTTTCTAGAGGAAGGAAGCACCCTTTTCTCTGAAGTCAGAGGGCTGCAGATGAATCTGAATGAACTGGCCTTGCTAAGTTCCCCCCAATTTCCCATTCTTTGCTCGTAATTCCTCTGTCCCAACAACATTTTTCCATGACTTTCCACTTTTCATCAAACTTGGTCCAGAGCCCTAATATTTAACCATTTCTCTGAGTCTTTTATTTCCATCTGAAAGAATCCCATGTCACATCAATTTTATATGAAAGCATTATTATGCTTTTCTCTTGTTAATCTATCTTTCATTAAAGAGGCTCCAGCTAAAAACCTAGAAAGATAGAATGAAAATGATATTTTCTTTTCCATACAGTACCCTCATCCTCAAAGAAGATCTGTGTAGAGCACTAGAACACCCATTACAGTTATAGTAATATCACTAATAAGAATACAAAGGGCAGGGGAGATACTGGATAAGGATCGGGCTCAAGTTACGTCATCCTTATGTATGCATATATGAATCTGTAGCAACGATCATGCTGAACTAATAAAAAATATAAAAGGAAAGAAAAAAACTACAAAGAGCAACACTTACTGAATTTTATAGTTTGTCAGGTACAGAACTAATTTCTTCATGCCTTATCTATTTAATCCCAATATAGATAAGTGTTCTCTCTTCCCTGAAATCTTTGCAGTAAGAGACAACAATCTCAAAATACCCAAACATAGCCTTCTTTATATTGTAATTATTCTTCTATGATATCACTTGCTCCTGCTTGAATAATAATTATTCAAAAATCACTGTTGAATGTAACTTACCCTTATACTATAATTTAACTATCCTTATACTATCATCACATACCTGATAACTCCATATCAGTAATTTTGGTGGCCAGAGAAGCATTATTCACTTGAGTAAGTTCTCAGGGATAGAATTTTTTAAAATGACAGCTAATACTAGGAAGATTTTTTTGTTTAGTTCTGAAGGTATCAATTCACGTTAGGAGGAATATCCTTTCAGTTGATTAACATGGTGGGGTCTTATTAGGCTCATCTGGGCTCTAACAGAACTAAAGATTCTTTGTATCCACCTTTGATCCAGTTCCTCATTCCCTCGTGATATTTATTCATTCTCCAGATTTTCATTGAATGACTATTGTGTGTCAGAAACTGTACTTGGCATTTGAGACACAATAATGAACAAAATACACATAGTTTCTGTTCTCATGAAGTCATCTTAACACCGACTAGAATCTATAAGTGTTTTGCTGATTTCAAAGTTTCATCTAAAGTCAAAGTAGAGATGATGAAAGTAAATCTAAAGCATCACACATTAGAAATTCACCATAGCTCTCATGGTTTCATCTGTTCTAATATATCACGTTCTAAGAACTCTAGAAGGTGTTACTAGTCAGTCTCTTCCTCTATTCATTTCAAAACATGGCTAGGAGTGTGCCTGTACAATGGTGACTTTTTTTTTTTTATATTAAGGCTTGCTATGGGGGCTAATTTAAGCAGTCTCTTCCAGATTGTTTAAACTCAACCAAAACACTGGTGAATAGGATTATGTCTGGCAAATTAGATATCACAGAAAACCGTAAGTTGGTACAGAAAATAGAAGAAAAGATATGTCACAATAAGTAGGAATAAAGCAATAAAACAGCCATAATCATTAATTGAATGATACGCTAAGTGCATCACATTGTTTCAATGCTTTAATCTTCTCAATATCATTATGTGTGAAGTAGGTATCGTATTTATCAATGCAAAAAGCTAAATGCATACAGGTATCAAATAATTTGCCCATTTCACACAGTAAGCAGAGAAGGAATGAAAACACAAATTCATCTTACTCTAAGAGCCAGATTCATAACCGATCCCCAAATTATGATATCCTCCCCATGAAATAATCCTTCAATATTCCTATTAATTCTTTGTTGTCTTCCAGGGTAAACAAGTACACATGGAAAGTTAGGGTGAGTTATACAGAATGTTTAATATTTCCTTATAACATTTTCAGATCAGAATCTGTTTCAGACAACCAAACATTTCTTCTAGTCAACGATATTTTTTGTAAACAACCCTTAGCTTAGCAAAATAAGATGATGACTGACTTCTGAACCATTGTTACAATTTCACTATAAAATACATTGCTTGTACATATAGTGTATAATGCCAGCTAGAGTAACTGAGTCAGGATAACCCAACCACTGCAACAGATAATCCTTGAAGCCCATGTGGGAAAAGAGGAACACTATTACATTGCTGGTGGGACTGCAAACTGGTTCAGCCACTATGGAAAGCTGTATGGAGAATCCTCAAAAAATTAAGGATGGAGCCACCTTACGACCCAGCTATCCCACTCCTGGGAATTTTCCCAAAAGACTTAGAATCAGCGTATTATAGCGATGTGGCTTCATCAATGTTTATAGCAGCTCAGTTTACTATAGCTAGATTATGGAACCAACCCAGATGCCCCTCACTTGATGAGTGGATACAAAAGCTTTGGTACATATATACTATGGAATACTACTCAGCCATTACAGAGGACGATACTATGGCTTTTGAAATCAAATGGATGGAGATGGACAGAATTATGCTTAGTGGAGTCTCCCAAGCTCTGAGACTCAAGGGTCGAATGGTTTCTCTCATCTGTTGATGCTAGAATTTATGGGAAGCAGTAGGGCAGATGGCTGATCTAAAAAAACCTCAAATTGAATGACTTTCAGAGTAATAGGGGGATGGCTCTCTAGGATACTTGGAGGTGTAGGGAGGGGGAT